>JAUPMG010000011.1:1031450-1049431 GCA_031762675.1 Pachysandra terminalis
AAATATAAATCAAATAAAAATCTAAATAAATTATAAACAATTGGATAAAATTATTTTAGGAGTTCAGGTCATTACATATACGACCCGTCAAATCAGGTTGGTAGATCAGGGTCGAGGGGCTGGACTCGGAAAGTCAATTTGGGATGATGGTTATTGTTTGGGAGGTGCTCTTGATGGAATGAGATATAATATTAAATGAAAATTCTGGCATATGTAGGATTGGGAAAGGTTTTCAAGCCGTGAACCGAATAGAAAATTGTTGGGGGCCATTTAGAATCGAATCGTAATTTTGAATCGTAAATCATAAAATTCATAATAATCTTACTAGAAATAGGTTTTGGGATTTCTCTTTGGAAAGTTTTTTTTTTTTAAATAATTAAGCTATGTTTTTTTTGGATATTTGATTGGTTTAGGTTACTATATTCCATACAGAGAAGAATTAAACAAAAAAAAAAGGGAAGTTTTTTAGTTAAAAAAGATGACATATTTTTTTATGTTGTACAACGATCGTTCGACTCGTATAAATCAGAAATTGTAAGATTCAATATATAAATTGTAAGACTCAAACATAAACCAAATTTTTCACTGATTTGAATCAATTGAGGGTCAAATCGAGTTGAATTGTAAGATTCATACAATAAATTGTAAGATTCATACAATAAATTTTAAGATTTTATCAACAGAGGGATTGGGGGTGGGGAATTTGAGGATTTTGTTTAGAGACATGAATTGATTGATTTTCCATTTTTTGATGACCAAGACTAGTTTGTGCTGTCCAAGCTTGATAGAATCATTAGTTTCTACTGATTGGGAAGACTCCTTAGATTTGTGAGACTGAGTTTGCTCTCAAGACCGCTGTCTGATCATATCCCTATTTTGTTGGAAGGTGGGAAGCAACTGAAGAAAGTTCCCCTTCAGATTCGAGAATATGTTGGAGGAGAAATACCTCTATAGGTAGGGTGGAGTGGTGGAAACAAATGGAGGTGAGGTTTTTTTTTTTTTTTTTTTTAAAAAAAGACTAAATTTAAGGCTTGGAATAAAGATGACTTTAGATATATGGGACAAATGATGTTTTGAGAAAGATCAACGAGTTGGATTAGAAGAGCAGGCTTGAGTAGCGTATGAAATGGTGGTGAGAGAGAATCGGAAGGAAAAACTCATGAAGTTAGTAACGTGGGAGGAGATTAGTAGGAACAAGGAGATAATATATGATTGTTTTTCCCGTAAGATAGCCAATGCCAGAAAGTGCGAGAATACGACAGAGAGGCTTGAAGTGGACAAAGAATTAGTATAGGATGGATAGTGCAATTTTTATAGTCTTTAAAGCAAAATCTGGGCATGGTGTTCTCAAGGCAGTCAGCAGAGTAACTGCTTGCAGTTACTGATCACAAAAATAAGCCTGTTGTATGAAGGTGATAAGAGTAAAAAGGAACATTGGAAAATCTGATTTGTTCCCAAAGAAAGGAATCAGGACTTGGCTCTGATACCAAACTAATATGGTACAAATACTGCAAAAGAGCTTGGACAGGTAAAAAAGGCAGCAAGAGCTGGCTAACTGTTATAGAGTAGGCAAGCCACTATGCACACCCCAAACAATGGAGGAGGGAAAACATAATTCTTCAATATTTCATTCAATCATTTAACTGTTCTAGAGAAAGGAATACACATATTTATAGAGAAATTCAAACTTGAAAAGAAACCCTTGTCTAAATAATAGAAACCCAAATAAATCAGGATGCTATAACAAGTCTATCTCTAATAAGCTTGATCTTCTCTGTTGTTTTTGCAATTATTTCCTGTCTTAAGGAAATATTCACCTTCTTTTCATTCCAACACAATGGTGATCTGCAAGGTCTTCCATACAATGCTTCAAATGGAGTCATGCCGATGCTAGCTTGATAATTGTTGTTAAAAGAAAACTGCATGAGTGCTAAGTGATTTTCCCAAGTTCCTTTGAAGTCAAGTATGCATGCTCTTAGTAGATCTTCTAGTACTTGATTTATTCTCTCCGTTTGTTCGTCGGTTTAAGGTTGGAATGCTGTACTGAAGTTGAATTGCGTTCCCAAAGCTTTATGCAAACTCCCCCAAAACTTTGATGTGAATTGTGAACCTCTATTTGAAACGATTGTGATAGGTATTCCATGTAATATAATGATTTCCTTCACATATAGCCTTGCCAAATTGTCCGTGTTCATAGAGATCCTTGCCGGTAGAAAGTGAATTGATTTGGTCAATCTGTCCACTATTACCCAAATCATGTCATGATTATTACAGGTCTTAGGTAGTCCCTTAACAAAATCCATTGATATGTGTTCCCACTTCCATTCTCCAATTGGTAGAGGTTGCAAAGTTCCCGTTGATTTTTGATGTTCCGCATTTACTTGTTGACAAATCACGCACTTCTTCACAAATTGTTCAATGTCAATCTTCATCCTTCTCCACCAATAGTTTCTTCGCAAGTCATAGTACATCTTTGTTCTTCTTGGATGAATTGAATATTAAGATCTGTGATCTTCCTCCAGAATTTTTCTCTTCAAGTCTTCATTTTGTGCTACACAAAGTCTCCCTTTCAATCTTATGCTTCCGTCTTCCTTAGTTCATTCTGATTTTTCTTCATCTTCTGCCAACTCTTGCATCCATGTTTTCTTCTCTTGTAACTCAATGATTCCGCTCTTTAATGAAGGCTTTATAAGTAAGTTGCATAATCTTACTCCATGTTCTTCACGAACTTCGACTCCCCATTCTGCAAGTCTTTCGTACATCAGCCACTCTTGAACCATCATAAGCGCTACGATATTTCTAGGCTTCCTGCTTACTGCATGTGCTACAACATTAGCCTTACCTGGATGAATTGCAACGAGAAGTTGTAATCATTGACCAATTCCATCCAACTTTTCTGTATGTTCTAGTCCTTTTGAGAAAATAAGTACTTCAAGCTTTTTTGATCAGAAAACACTTCAAAAGTCTTTCCAAATAGATGTTGCCAAATTTTGAGAGCAAAAGCCCCGGCTGCCAACTCTAAGTCGTGAGTGGGATAATTCCTCTCATGAATTTTGAGTAGTCTTGAAGTATATGCTACTACATTTCCTTCTTGCATCAGAACACAGCCTAGTCCCGATAAAGAAGCATCCGCATAGATCACGAACTTCACACCACTTACAGAAATAGTTAACACCGGTGCTGTTGTTAACCTTTCATGAAGTTCTGAAAAAGCTTTTTGACATGCTTCGTCCCAAACGAACTTTCATTCCTTAGCTTTGTCAATGGTATTGCTATACAAGAAAATCCTTCAATGAATCGCCGATAGTAACCCGCCAGTCCAAGAAAGCTGCGAACTTCCGATACATTCTTGGGCTGTTTCCAATTTAGTACTGCTTCAACTTTATTCGAATCCACCGTCACTCCATCCTTAGACATTATGTGTCCTAGGAATTTCACTTCTTTCCAGAAATCACACTTAGAGAATTTAGCATATAATTGATTGTCTACTAAAGTCTGTAAGGTAATTCCGAGATGTTCTTCATGTTCTTCTTTGGTCTTAGAGAAAATCAGATTATCGTCAACAAATACCACCAGAAATTTGACTAAGTACGGTTTGAAAGTGTGTTGCATCATGTCCATGAAAGAAGCCAGTGCGATAGTCAAACCGAACGGCATGACTACGAACTCGAAGTGTACATATCTTGTTCAAAAAGTTGTCTTCGGAATGTCTTCCTCTTTCATTCGCAATTGATTGTAGCCCGATCTGAGATCGTTCTTTGAGAAATATCTTGATCTCTTCAATTGATCAAACAAGTCTTCGATTCTTGGCAATGAGTACTTGCTCTTCACTGTTATTTGGTTCAGCTTTCGGGTAGTTAATGCATAGTCATAGCGATCTGTCTTTCTATTTTACAAACAAAACTTGTGCTCCCCATGGTCATGAATTTGGTCTTATGAATTGCAATGAAAGCAACTCAGCTAATTGAATTCTTAATTCCTTCAACTCAGTAGGTGCCATATGGTATGTTGGTAATGCAATAGGATTAGCATCCGAAGTCAAATCAAAACGAAATTCAATTTCCCTCTTGGAAGGTAATCTTGGTATATTGTGGAATAGACTTCCAAATTGACATACTATGGGAATCAACTCCCAACCATCCTTGTCTTCGATTGACAATAAATCCAAACATACCAACTTATTCAGCACTTTAGATTTAGATCCTCTCACCTTCACTATGTTATCTTCCGGTGACATAAAAGATACATTTTGGTTATGACAGTCTATCTGCACATGATATGTATGTAGCCAATCCATACCCAAAATCACATCAAACTCCATGTTTATCACAATTAGGTCAATCGGTAATGTGGACTCACTTACCATTACTAAGAAAGACTCACATACCTTCCCTAGGTATGTTGAACCTCCAACTGGATTCACTACTACTAAACTCTTATCTGACTCTTTCAAAGGTACACCCAAATGGTCTACCAATGAATGAGCTATAAAAGAATGAGATACTCCTGTGTCAAACAAAACTCTTGCTGAAATATAAGAGACTCAAACACTACCTTCCATCACTTCGCCTTGTTTCTGTTCCAAAGCATAGATCTTCCATTGTTGATGTTGCTGTTGCCGTGGTACTCCGTTCTTATTCCCCTTTGGTTGCTATTGTTGCTGTACCGGTTTCTGATTTTGTTAATAATGAGGCTTGGGCACAAATTGTTGCTGTCCTTGGAATGAATTCTGCTGCTTGTTCCTTGGAAGTCAACAATCCCTTTGATGGTCCAATCCTTCCACAGTTATAACACTTAATGCTTGCAATTCCAAAACTTTGAGTGTTCATTGGTCCTTGCGTTCCTTGCTTTTTCTGTTGATCGCTTGATTTTGGTAGCTACTGAAATTTCCGGTTCTAGTGTTGTTCTTTCCTATCCTTTGGTCTTGAATCTTCTAGAATTCTTGCATATCTTTTTCCACCTTACGAGCACAATCAACTACTTTGTGATATTCAATGAATTCTCGCACAATTAACCTGCTCTTGATGCTAGGTCTTAGTCCACTCTCGAATCTAAATGCCTTCTTCTCTTCCTCATCTACAGCATACATGGCAAATTGTGATAACTCTATGAACTTTGCTGCGTACTCGGGTACAGACATAGATCCTTGCTCTAACTTCATGAATTCCATCTCTTTCTCTTTCTTAACATTCTTAGGAAAATATTCTAGGTAAAATATTATCTTGAAATCTCCCCAATTCAGAATTCGCACTATCTCCATGGTAGATTTCCATCGGCTTCTTGCTTCACCTTCCAATAGGAATATGGTTAGTCGAATCATCTCGTGCTCTTCTACTTTCACAACTTTGAAGATGTGCTCTAAAGAAACAATCCATGCTTGTGCTTCCATCGGATCAATTGTTCCTTTGAAAACAGTAGGTCCAAGCTTCCTAAACTTCTTTGTACGACGGCTATTTTTCTATGCATCAGTTTGTTGTGGCATCGTTTGAGCTTGAGCTTGTGCTTGTCGCATCATCGAAGCTCTCCTAACGCTTGGTAAACTCCATCCAGTTTAGGATTTTGATTACCATCGTTACCCCCTCCTGATGAACTTGTACCCACATTGCCTCTCATTCCACTAGCCATTCTGAAAGTGGAATGATTAGTAAGTTTGGGTAAAGAAGAAAGAAGAAATCTGCCTCTCATGTAAGTTAGCTAACATGTATAGCAGTAAAGAAAGAAGCAATCAACACACAAAATTTTGAAAATCAGCACACAAAAACTTTTGGAATTGATTGAAAACATAAAAGTTAGGCTCTGATACCAATTTTGTCACATCCTAAACCTAGAGATCTCAATGGAGTCCTTAAAGATTTGAAATATTAACTCACCCCATTCCACATGGGAGTGGTAATCAATACATTGCCAAAAACATTGAATTGATTAAGATAATTATAAAAATATGGAATTAAAATATCTAAAAATTTTCCCATAACACAAACAGTGGAAATAAACTACTCCTAGTTTCATGCTTCAATCAAAATCCTACTAACTACTCAAATTTGATCCTAACTAATGATAAAATCAAATAAAAACATAAAAGCCAATAAATCTTACTACAAAATCTACTAAAGTCATCAATTCATGTTCCCATTATAACTAATATCATCATGGTACTCTTGTCCTCCGTCTTGATCATTATAGTCCAGTTGTTCTCCATCTATAGATCTTGAAATATGGTTGCTTGAAAGCGTAAGCTACACTCAGCTTGTAAGTACACAAATCAAAACAATATTTAAGAGTGAATTAGGGATAAATCCACTATCCATTGGTATTCCCATAGACAAAAACAAAACATTAGTATATGCAGATAAATATATGAAGTGATATGCAATGCAACATGATGTGCTGGTTCAATTATTAATGAATGCAATGCATGCTCATGCAACAATATATATAATCCCCACGTGTGATTCAAGCACAATCAGATGTAATGCAATATGCATGCTGTTTGGCATTCTAATAGTGTATGTCCCACACTAAATCCAATCCCAACGACCCAAGATGTTCTTACGAATCAACTCCCCATACAAGGCCAAGATAGTGGATTATTCTACGTGCCCACCGCAGTTTCTAGGGCTTCATCCGACCTAGTGGGCATAATCCCCACGCCTTATTTTTAATCATGGGAACGTATCCAGGGCATCACACAGAATTTCCTTTGTGAACCATACATTGCCTGATCTACTAACATAATTTCACTCGGGCATCTGTCCACATAACAAGATGTAAAACTTGGTCTATTGGGATAGCTAGTCCCTCAACACATGCAAAATAGTCCATCAAGGACTTCCTCACTTACATTGTAATTTCCCACATTACACTACCTCTCGGTTATATCCATAATTTTTAGAAATATAGAAATATGGGGTCAAGTCAATGCATGAGACCCAATCAAGGTCTAGATGCTCCAAAGGCATATGCTGTGCAAAGTGTATTGTGCAATTAGCTATGCAATCACTTGTGTACATTAGCATGTGCAATATATCCTGTAAAATATGAGCATAACATACTTTAAGAATATAAGAATCAAAATAAAAAATGCACATGTTAGGCAAACATGGTCAAAGTTCCTCTAATAGGCAATTTATATGAAATATGTTTCAAAATGAATTTCTAACACCACAAACAATCTAAATTAGGTATTTTATAGGTGCTGGTAAAATTTCATAGCAATTGGACAATGTTGCAAAATCTTGGTCGACCGACGACCCAATCGACAACTTCAGTTGACCTCTCGGTTGACCGAAGTGTCTCGTTGCCTAACCAGTAGCCAAAAATTAAAAACACAGAGGTTTGGTCGACTGACCTGCTCTCAGTCTCCTAACCCGAGACCAAAACAGATAGATTTGGACTTCAGTCGGTTGCTCAGTTGACCAATAGGTGACTGAAACTACCCAGGAGATTCTCGATCAGGTGCTCGGTCGACTGACAGATAACCGATGCACGGGAAAATCCAAAAACTGCTCCAATAACCCCCTCCTAAGTCCTTCAAATCCATAATTTAAACAAAGCATTCATCATAAAACCCATTTCCGAGAAAAACCTATAGTTTAGAATACAAAACAATATACCTTGATCCTTCTATGATTATCAAACCCAGAAAATAATACTTATGAGCATACTTTGCTTAAGGAGTAGAAGTAGAATTTAGAGAGGTAGACTATGTCATACTCAAATAACCTGACATATATACTTATTCCATATCAAAAATAGAGTTTATTTGAGTACTTACCTTGAATTATCGATGGTGTTGAGTGGAACACCTTCTTCTTCTTCTTCAAAGTCTGAAACTTCTGCAATTCTTCAAACTCCAAGCTTCTCCAAGTTAGTTTAGCTGCTGCACCTTTCTGCTCTCTCCGCTCTGTTGGAATTATGCTTCATATGTCTAAGTCTTATCCTTTTATTTCTTCTTAGTTTAACTTAGTTTAGGAGTCCTTATTAGTTTCGATTAAGTATTGATTCTCAACCCTTAGATTAGATTAGTGAGCTCATACGTAATCCTAACCACTAGATTAAGAGTCCTTGTTTTAGTTGAACTATATTAATTCCCTTTTAATTATTGAATCCTTGTTAAATTAGAACTAGTATTGACTTTTATTAATTCCCAACCATTAGAGTAGATTTGATTAGAATCTCCTACGAATTCCTAGGCATACATTATAACATATGAGAGTTATAATTGTGTGTGTTGCACTTAGTTTCCTTTAGTACAGTCCACCAATCATAACATAGTCAAAGTCAAACATAATAGCTAATTTACTACAAAATTTAAATTACTCTCTATTTTCTTGTTAATTACCCATTAGTCCCTATGAATTAGTTTGGGTTATTACAACTATGCAATAGAAAACTTAGCCCTTAGTTGGACTCATTCCCCATCATCTTCTGTATGTCAATTGCTCAACTGCCTATGTTTTTGTAACAATTATGTGGAAACTTTTCAGCCCATGAGGTTTGAGGAAGTTAGCTTTATCAGTGTTACAACTGGTGGAGACCGGGTTTATCAGCCTAGGAACTATCCTGGGTAATTCTTTTCCTCTTTCTTGCAATCTATCTTGACATGGAGAGTAGCATCCTCTATACAGATTGAAAGATTTCCAAGGAAACAGTCTAAGGTATTTCTCAATATGATAGCAGGTAGGATCCCTCTTGTAGCATTATGAAATACCACTATTTTGTTATCTATGGTTCCATACTGTGCATGGGTTTTGGACAATGATACTACTACTGAGAAGATGTTACTTTTAAACCCACACGATAAATTCATGGTAAGAAAGCTCATACTGATGATTGTTTGCATCAATGTGATTTAATTTGTAATTAATTTAATCATTTAATAGTGAATTATTCTGAGATTTTGGAGAGATGGGGTCGTAGTTCCCTTTCAGCTTCTATTTTGACGCACTCTCCGCACTATTAATTTCTATTATCCCTTAAGCATCACAGTGATGAAATATCCTTTGTCGTATACTGATCTTGCACAAAATGCTAGTGACACTCAAATGGTTTTTGATTACCATAGTTACATAAATTTCTAAAACATCTGTAAACCACGAGTCTAATTAGCTTATTATGTAGCCAGATTTGGAATAATTTCCATTGTGCGCACATGATTCGGCAAATTCTCCACCATGTATATAAAGGGAAATGTCAGGCCAGGTTGCTAATGGTCTGGAAGCTCTTTTTTCTTAGTGCTTATTCATATGCGTAAAAGCTGCCTTTGGAAATGAAGTCACCTTCTGATCATAATCATTTGAAGAAGTTTGCGAACATAGCTTGCCATGGTTACAGGCCCTGTTGCATTTTCTTTTTCAATGGTATTTGTGTCTGTTCTCTGTATATCTGTCTGAAGTATCTTAATTAATTGTTATCAGCATATTATACTTAGCAAATACCTTTATTTTTTCTTGCTCAATTTTTTATAGGAGTCATTTTATGCACATTTCTCAACTCCTGTCTGATCTTCAGGTGAGCAAGGAATGGTAGACGAGGCGCAGAAAGCATTGGAAGAGGCTGAAGCTCTGAAGAAGGTTTTAATATTTTATCTTTATTTTTTTTATCTGGATGCAGGATCAGATTGTTTAGGTTCATTTTTTTGTCCATAGTGGTTGTTCATTTAGAAGACCATGTTAAAAATTGTTTATATTTTTGAAAATATTTATTTTAGAGGTTGGTTACTGCTGAAATGCACCATAGCTAGAAGCCTGTTGTGGCACAGATTTGACACATGGTTGATGATTTTGGAAACCTCACCTGTCTGTATGTACTTCCATGAGGCCCAAATACTAAGTTTTAGCCCCAAACACATTTGCCATATTTCAAAAACATTCCCTAAATTTGGTGGTTTCTTGTATAAAGCTTTGGAAATTGATAAAAAATTCAACGGCTGTTATTACATGTGATGAAATCTGATACACCTGTCCAAGTGGGGCTTTTGTGTGTTCCATCCATGTGGCCTATTCTGAGGGTCACCTATCAGGGGGCGGTCTGGATTGGAGACATCATTGCCTCACATGACAGAAAAACCCATTACTTATGTGGTAAGTAAATCCTTTGAAAGAGACCAGAAATCTGTTAAGGCTTCATTTTGTTCCAAATTTTATATTCAGTATCTTTTGCAAATTTATGTAGTATTTATACCTTACATTTTCTCTATTTTTTTCAGTTAGGTACCAGGCAGGAACCGGTTCCAGACAACTCCAAATATACGGCCGCTGATGTGCGCATAGTGAGTTCAACTTCCTGTTGTCTTCCTTTTTCCATATTGTTGCCTGTGTTGAATGGAGCTTTTTTTTTTCATGATTTTTTCCCACATTATATATATATATGTGTGTGTGTGTGTGTGTGTGTGTGTGTGTGTGTGTGTGAATGTCAGTGTATTCTTAAATAATTTTTATAAGGGCAACTTCTTGGTTCCACAATTATGCATCACCATGATTTTAGTATGTTATATAATTTTAATGAATAATACCATCAGTAATGGAACCAAAATAACCCAATGAAATATTGTTTAGGAGTTACTGTCTGTTTGAAGTTGGAAAAGTGCATGGTAGAAAGTAGATCCTATACAGTCCTATAAAAATTATCATTTCCCATTTATTCATCAAATTTGTCATTGTTTTACAGACTGATCAGAAGCTACGTGTCTGTGACATTTGTGGAGCATTCTTGAGTGTTTATGATAGGTAAAATTCTGGTTGTCATGTCATAGTAACTACTTTGCTCTTTATATTCTTTGAGGGTGACAAAAGACTAGTATTTGAGCTTTCAAGTACTTCAGCTTTTGACCTGGCGATTATACCTCTATGTCACCAGCAGGCTTTTGGGCCCAGTTTTACGAGGATAACTTTTGCAGCTAAAGAATGTGCGTCTTTTTCTGTTTTTTTTGCTTGTAGATCATATTTTTGTTCTCTAAAAATTCTTCGGGAAGCTTTACATTTAATTCTGATCTATGAATGCCTTTTTAGTGAATTAGCTATTCAGATTTTCTAACTTATCTGCAGTGACCGACGTTTAGCTGATCATTTTGGAGGAAAGCTTCATCTGGGCTATATGCAGATCCGCGAGAAATTGGCAGAGCTTCAGGTATGGTGATGTAATTATATTTCATGAGTGAACTTCCTTTTCTCGTTTAGGTGGGATTTTATTTATGATATTTATGTGTAAAATGTGGGTCCGTCAAAAGAAAACTACATATTTCCAAAAAAGAAAAAAAGAAAAACTACATATAGGACGTGGTGACAAAGTTCATTGAAACTTTCTTCGGTTCATTTATTGTTTATTACAGCTTATCTGTTCATTTAAGGAATTGTCTATGTTCTATTGCAAGTTTGCAACTTGTTAACTATTTTGTTGTTTAACCTTCTGCTATGTTATTGAGCTTCTTTTAAGTTGGTATTTTGAACATGTTTATTCAGGTGCTGGTATAATGTTTCAGTCTTCCATAGAGAGTCTCAGTTAGTATGCTATCTGTGGGTTTTTCTACCCTTGGAGAAGAGAGTGGCTGTACTTTATTTGTGGATATATTTTTTTTCTTTCTCATTTGTGACTTAGATTTTGGCCAGTGAAGTTTCCTTGGGAATAAAGAAAATAAACCAATTTCCACAGCACTCCTTTCCTGTCATTCCTACTAATAAATATTTTATCAGTTATTGATATTGAACAGCTGGATTCTGGAATAGGGTTCAATATCTTATTTGTTAGGAAGTGAAAGCTTACAGTCGTACAGTAATATCTGAAAAAAGGAAGATACGAGAAGAACCTATCTAGTTCCATCTCACATTGGCATAATGTGAAGTTCAAAGCATGAACTGTAGCATTACTACTCACTAATGCAACTGTGCATTCTAGTGTATTTGTGGTGGTCAACTAATACAACTGTGCATTCTTGTGCATTTGTGGTGGTAATAAGGGAGAAATGAGGGGTGGGGGGCACCTTTTTGCCAATTCTCTGGTGACCTATTGAGGCTGAATGACAGCTACTTCTACTTCAGTTTATCTAATGTTATCATGGCAAAAAGGACTGGTTGTAGAAATATAACTTCTCTCTCAAGCAATACTTGATTCTTGGCATGAATCAGGTCAAACCTTGATAAGAAAATCAGTACTTCTAACTCTAGGGTGCTTACAAGTTACAATTTTTCACCTATGTTCACTGCTTCTGGTATCCTTTCATCTTTCTGATTACCCATATCTTCATACTGGTTAGAGCCACCGTTATTATGGTGCTATGTTTCACAACCATGTTATTCTCCAAATTGCCATGGAAAATCTGTGAAGAGCTGTGCAGCCTTGGTGGTGTACATCTTTGTACATAGTTATATAGTGAGAATCTACATCTATTACCATACCTCTGCAGCTTCCAGGTGTTATGACCTAAATCTTCAGCTTTTCATCTGTTGGCCACTCAGTATAGAAGGGTTAACTCATTGCGCTACATGGGTTTTCTAATTTCAGAGATTAGCATCTCTTTTCTGTATTGACGATTCATGTAGCTTCCTTTCTTCGATATAATCCTTATGTGGAGACTTTGTGGAATGTTTTTGCATTTCATGTCATGCTCTTATATATGTAGAGTGGTAGTAACAATTTTTCATTGAGCTCTACCTTCTGAAGACTTCAAAAGCATTGATCTGAACTCTTTTTCAAGAGAATAACGAGCCTTAATGTATTCTTCCTTTTCTGTCCTACTGATGTAGTGTGTGGAATCCTGAAGATGTGATGTGATTTATCTTCACAAGGAGGTGTTTCTGGAATCCAGGGTTTATCAGCTAGTGAGTAGAGGTGATTGCGTCTGTTTTCTCTGTCATGTCCTTGCATTCCGTTGAAGACTCGATTCTGTTATAAGTGGTGTTGAAGGATACAAGTAATGTGATTTCGTAGAAAGAGGCCTTCTTGTTTTATTAAGGCAATCCGGGTTTTATCTTTATCTTTAAACGCCTTTCTGTTTTGAAATGCAAAGGCTGATAAGTGCTTTACTGGATTTGGTCTATATAAGGTCCACCGAATGTTGTTATTATTAAGGATAAGTGCTTTACTGGATTATTATTATTATTTTATTATTATTATCACCATCATCATCATGATTATTATTATTATTATTATTATTATTATTATTATTATTTATTATTTATTTTTAATTTTATAATGAATAAGGTTCAAATAGCTTCACTGAGTAGTAGTTTTGCCATCTTGAATTACAAACAATACCTCTTTCCATGCTCATTTGAATAAAATCATTAACTATTACTGATTACATAAAAAAAGAAGAGAAGGGACCTATCTCCATTTTGATGTTAGGGGTCTCAAACATTTGATCTCCTTCTAACTGGTGAAAAAGTAAAGTGCCCTGCTAACTCGACTCCCTGATTTATGTTTATACAAAATGTGTTTCTTCATCTGCTAGATGAATTTTGTTTGTGATTAATACTTCACTCATTTGTTTTATAGTTTATTAGTTAAACGTAGCAAAACATGCATTAGAAGTATACTTTTATTTTATTGGTTTGGTGTCGGTTGGGTGGTGGTATTGATGGATTCCAACCGATATACTAGATGAATTCGATCTTTATGACGAGCCTGTTTAAAAGTAGTAATTTGATATCATTCGAAGGGGTGTTTTATGAAAGTTTTGTGCTAATAATATTTTCTCAGGAAGAGAGAAACAAGAGTCGAAAGGTGGATCGATCTGAAGATGATAGAAGGTAGATCTCCATTACATTCTTGTGATGCTAATTCGACACTTTGAACTGTGATAATCTTAAACAGAACTGATATTTGCCTCTTCATTTCACTCTAAAAATTTCATCTTTATGCTTAGATCCAAAGAGCGTAGTCGGGACCGTGACAGGGCGGGTAGTAGGGACCGAGATCGTGATAAAGAAGATCAAGGTGATAACCGAGAACGAGGGAGGGATTATGACCATAGGAGTAGAGACCGTGACAGGCATGACCGAGATCGTGGTTACGATCGTGAACGAGAGAGAGATATGGACCACTTCAAGAGTTACGATTCAAGGAGTCGCAGAAGGTCACGTTCTCGGTCAAGGGAGAGGTTGAGGGATTATGATCGCCACAGGTATCAAGCCTTCTATCTGAATATATGTATTGAAGTGAAAATTCCTATTGCATTTACATTCCAAATTCCAGTTGTGCTTCTGATCTAGGACATAAGATGGGAATGTTTACACTTTTAGTGATGTAATCTGTAACTGCTGATGAATTCACTGGTTATCAAATCAACAGCAAATTAGTGGACGGTCTTAGTCATTATATTGAAGAACATTTTTTGATCATTGCACTTGCTGTATTAACTGTTCAAATATAGTGACTGATGGATGGTTAACATTGTTGGTGTGGAAGTTACTTAGCTGTTAGCCTGTGACCCAGAAGTAGACAGCAGTGATCGTAGGACTAGCAGGTGAAGCAGGTACCTTGCTTTCCTGGCAGTCTCCTCTGGGAGTATTTAGGGTTTCTAAAAGTTTATCTGCCCTACAAAGTCTCGTACACTCAAATTTAAAATAGAGTTTGCTTCTCCACATAATTTAGTCATATTACATCATATCATAGTATGCTTTTTTGGTTTTAAATATGTTCAGACTCCATGCAAATTCTGTTAAATTTATTTCTTTATTTCATCAGAGCTATTGTTTTTTGTGTGGCAATCAAGGAGTGTATTACTCCATGATGTCTGAAAAATAACTAATGCATGAGCTAGTAACTGAAATCATTGTTATATTTTTTTTTTTGGAAGGTAAGATCCAATATGTATTGATAAATGGTAAATTACAATGCTCATCATACAGGTATTACCATGTAGACCAAGAGTTAACAGAACATAATATATAATCAGACCAAAGTGAGGATAAGATCTGATTAGGTGGGGCAGCATCAGTGCACCAGCAACCCATCAAGACATTCATCATTAGGAAAAGGAGCTTTAAACTTTGGAGAAGACAAACCAGCAAGCCTGACAGCAATCCAAACAGAAACAGAACATCACTCAGAAGCACACCCGAAAGCCACTCATAAACAGAAAAATACTGTTCATATCGGCCCAAAAAAGGATATGTATCGGATATGTGTGGATACACTGTAAAAATCACGGATACGGTGGATATGGAAGGAAAATGGTGGATACATAAAACAAGACTCACTTCTATGTAAAGCTAAACTAAAAATATGATAAATTGACATGTTTTTAATATAATACTCACACTATAATACATAAATTAACGTGAAACCAAACGTTACGCGCGCAGGCGCATGTAAACTTTGAAAAACTTCAATAAGTGTAAAGGAAAGTCATAATATATCACATAAACTAATAAAACATAAAAGAAATATTCATATCTCATGGAATGTTGTATATATATACTTATATATATTAACTAAAATTTTAATTCATAATTTTTGTCATAAGATGCTATTTTAGTTTTAAGATACAGAATATATGATCAAACAAGTATAAAACGTAATCTAGGATGACATTGTGTACTTTTATTTAAAAAAAATTAGAAACTATTGAATCATTTATTTAAAATATTAAATTATAATATATCCAAACATTATTTTTCAAACATTATGATTAATCTATTAAGCTGATATATCTGCCTTAGATTCATCTTATGTAGAAACTTTAGGCCAAAATAATATTGTTTAATAGGTTTTCTTTTGTAAAAAAACAAGAAATAAGTAGCTATATCTATGGATTTTATGTGAAATCCATAGATCCATGTAACAAGTTTCCAAAACATGCTTTAGACATAAAGTGTATGATTTAGAATGAAAATAAAAACTTTTAGAATGCATACCTCAAACAACAATGCAAGAAGAGGAAAAGTGCTTTTAAGCTCCAAACAGATGTTGTCAATCAACTAAGAATATTTTAAACGAAATTGGTTGTACCTCAATGGGGTTTGGTTTTTGGGTTAGGGATAGAAGGATAGTCGAACAAAGGAGTGAATGTGGTATCAAGTGTATTGGTCGATATATTATAACATATAGGATGTATTGACTGATATTGTTGATATATTACATGTATCGGCCAAATGTGTAGAAATTAACTATCCTAAAATGCACCTGTGTATCGTGCCGACAAAGTGGATACAAGATATGTATCGTCCAGCAATTAATTCTTATGGATATCTTCTTTCTTCTTTCTTTAAAGTGGGAGTGGGGTGTAGTGGGGTTAGTCCTTAGTTGGACTAGGGCTTGCTGCTTTCCTTGTCACAACCAATGGCAATGTTCCAAATCAGAACCATGAATAGTGGCATCAGAAAATTTGAAACCATTGCCTTATTGTGTTTCAGTTTAAAATGAAATTTTATGGTCCACATGCATTGAATATCTCTCCAAAGCAGTTGTCTAGGATCTTCCTTCATTTCCACTACATGCAGGAAATGAAATTTCTTTGCATTTATCTGTCCTTGCATTCTTTGCTATATCTCGCAGTGAGCGTATATTTGGATAATCAGTTTTAAAATTGGCACGGGTTCTCGTTTGAGTTCGGCTGCATATTTCGTTTGTACCACTTTCACTTTTCCCCCCGTCTTGGCTGTAGCTAAAACCTATCACTTGCTCAGATTTAAGATGGTTAGGACTGGGGATGCATCTCAGATAAGAACTAAGAGAAGATAATCTAGTTCAGATTATTATAAATTAACAACATCATGAACTTGCTATCTTGAATGTGGTTTGGATTTCTGTGACTGTTATGACTGAAATTGTAATGATTAGGCTGCATTATGGGTGATGAAGTTGATGGTGTTCCTGGAATTCAACATGTCGTTCCTGGTTTTGGTCGAAAGACAGCTATGAAGCTCTTAAAAAAGCATGTCACATTAGAAAACTTACTAAATGCAGCAGCAGTAAGAACCGTGGGAAAACATTATGCACAAAATGCTCTTACTAAGTACGCTGATTACCTGAGGAAGAACTATGAAGTTCTTACCCTAAGGAGGTACTTCGTTTCTCAAAAAACTCCTACGCTGTTGGAATTAATTCTTAATCTATTGTCCTCTTGCAGCCTGTCATTCAGGTTTAATATGTTTGCTTGATGTCCGTGAATTGTCCTATCATACAGGGATGTCAATGTTCATCTTGAAGAGGAATGGTTATCTGAGAGAGACACCTGTAATGATTCAGTTGTCTTATCAAATTTTGTCAAATTGTTGGGAGAAAACAAGAAGTTCAATGAGTGAAATACATCTTATCTTGTGAAGGTTGATCTCTGGCATGTAAGTACTTCGAACTAGTTAAAAGTATTATTTAAATAGAAAATTTGCATGCATAAAAACATGTTTGTTCTATACTGTGTATCTTGGTCTTTCACAAAATCATTCCTCTAGAAACAACATGCTAGCACTGAAACAGCTTTTGATTATATACTTGAAACGCCCATGAATTGTAAATCAGCCCCTTTAAATGCTCTGCAATCAATGAAAAACTTTACCTCATAGGTTCTAAAATAGAAAAATATATTTTTTATTAGCTATTTCCATAGAGTGATTGTTTTTTTTCAGCAGCATCACTGATAAGTGATAAACGATTTGTAAAGAAGGTGGATCACAAAATAGTAATAGGTACTGCATCCTCCTTTTAGTTCTCCCATAACCCAAATCATAAAATCTATTCTGAATCTGAAAATTTTGTTATCCAAATATCTGAGATCAAGATTTTTTCCGTGGGGAAGAACTCAAGTTAGTTTTATGACCTCTCTCTATCCTAGGTGTATGCAGGGGCGGAGCTGGGGGGGCCTCTTATATGCCTTAAGTAATGCCACTCTACTTACCTTGAGTAGAGTGGCATTACATGGTGGTCCCCCCAATCCCAAAACCTCTCATCTGTTTTTTCATTCTAGTTTTTTTAAAATTACTTGTTTAGACTCATCTATTTTAAAATTACAATCTTATATCCATTTCTATTTGTTTTTATATACA
>JAUPMG010000011.1:1063006-1084307 GCA_031762675.1 Pachysandra terminalis
GTCTATGTATCGTCTCCAGCAATTTCCTGTAACGGGCATTTACACATGTCATGCTTGTACTTATGTGAATAAATGTAGGGTGTCAATTAGTTCGGTTTAAATCCAAAGCCGAGCAAATCAAAAAAAGTAGATTTGGTTTGGATTTTTTTATTTATTTTTTCATTTTGATTTGGTTATATTTTAAAAAAAAGAAAAAAAATGAATTAATTCGATTTGGTTTTCTATTAAGGCTCCGATTAAACCAAACTGAACCGAAAAACCGAAAGTAGATTACATATAAAAACACATACATATGTGTATGTGTGTTCTATATAGATAATAGTATTAATCTTGTCAAACTTAACTGAAAAGATCAAAGTTTTCAGTTTGTATTTCAGTTTGGTTGGGTTTTCAGTTTTATTCATTATAATTCGATTTGTTTTTTTATTTTCTAAACCAGTTTCTATTTCAATTTAGGGTAATGCAATTCAGTTTGGTTTACGTTAGATCACTAAATTGAAACAAATCAATCAAATTACACTCCTATGTGGAAGCGTGCCAACACATCCAGACTTTAAAAGGTGCAGAACCTGATGCATTGGTGTGCGAATGCGCACGCCAGTAGACGCATATCATATTCTAGATGATGTCGCCCCCAAGGGTATAAAGCTAAGTTTATCTAATGAAATCAAATTTTTTGAAATTTTGAATATTTTGGCAAAATAAAGGACAAAAATGATTTTGAGATTAAAAAATTAGATGGAAATTAAGTTATGAAAAGTGCAAAATTTTGGCCAATTTTATACCGAAAATTGCACGCAGATAATTCCACTTTTTTTTTTTAAGTATTTTAATATAGGCTTAAGTTCAACCAATTTCTTTACTCTTTTTATTTTTTTATTAACTTATAGAATATAAACAACAAAGTTAATCAATAAAAAAAAAAAGATCTCTTTATTTATATATATGCTATTTATGAACATTATAATTTAAAAAAAGGAATAAATAAGATTTTTATTAATATTGTGAAATGATACAAAAATTTGAAACAAATAAATACAATATTTATTTACAACATCTAAAAAATAAATAAGTATATAAAAATATATTGGATCCAAATTATAACATTTAACAAAAATACAATGTATATAAATTTAAGCTAAAAACTTAAACTTTGTTTCCTGAAATTTAAACGGGTGGAAAATCTATTTATGTACGTGTATATACCCACTTATATTAGTATCAGTTCCAATTACGTAGTAATCAGACCTTGAAGCTATTTATAGTGCTTGAAGTTAATTTTTTCCTTTTTCTTTTTTTACTTTTAACATGTGTTTAGAATTTATTTTGGCCGAAATAAACAAAATTTTCAATAAAAATTCCACTGAAGTAACGAATATTTCAGTTGAAAAAAACTGGTGAAATAACATCGAAATTTCAGACAATTCGTCCAAAAATTTCGTGAAATAATTCAAATTGAAAAAACATGTTTTTGATTTCTAAGACCCTGTCCAAACCAAAATTTCACAAAATTTTGATGAAATTTAAAACTATGAATACAACATACAGTAACACGTGTCAGCTGCCAGTATTAATGGTTTAGGAGCAACCAACACACATTTTTTAAATTATAGGCCATTAGGGAAAGCCTCCAACTTACAACTTGAAACAAATTTTATACTAGGATAGGGTATTTGTTATATATCCTGAAACCATCCGGTATAGGTCCTATAGGACATGTCAATGACATTGGTGGATCAAGTGGTGAGTCCACACATGTCCAATTTTCAATGATGTCCGAAAACATAACAAATACCTGTCCGAGCACGAAACTATTTTCCAGCTGCAGGTATTGACGGAGCTTTGCGCGGCCTCCGCCACAATGGAGTGGCCATTCCAAGCCAGGTTTCCTAATTTTTGACTGGTCAACTCATACTATATAAATTTAAAAATAAAAATAAAATTTACGGACCACATTTTAAAAGTTAACAAACTCTAACAAAATCTCCCACAAACATAGCGCTTAATTTTAGCAACTATACGCAGCCGTTATCAGCTTTTCTCTTTTTTTATTTTTTTTATTTTTTTTATTTTATTGTATTTCAATAATATCTTCGATATTTCCTCGTATTATCGAAAATACCCTTAGAGTTTGGCCGAAGTATAACCGAAAACATTGCTCCTCAAATTTTTTATCAATTCAAATGACCAAAGTAGCCCCACGAAAACAAGTACAAAATGTTGCATGGATTAAGGGTACAACTCGGTTCGGTTTGATTCGAGTTGATGTCAACTCAAGATCAAATCGATATTGGTGAAGATTAGCCCAAAATCAAACCGAACCAAATTTGAGAACCGAATTGTCCAACCCAAAAACCGAATCAAACTGAAATGGAAAATCCTAAACCCAAACCAACCCAGCCAAAATTGCAATTTCGATTCGGTGTGATCGGGTTAGGTTGGGTTAATCAATGTTTTCTAGGATTATATTATATATATATATAAAATATTTTCTTATATATCATATATATTAACACACCCACACACACACACACACATATATATATATATATGAACTATAATTTGGTCTAAATTAGTTCAGTTAGTTTAAAAGTATATACATTAGAGTTTGGATTTCGGTTTAACTGAGGCTTCAACCCAAAACCAACCTCATCTAATTCTGTTTTATAATTTCAAAACCAATCAAAATATACAGAAGTCCAACCAAAACCGAACCAAAATTGGTTTGGGTCGGTTCGAGTTCGGGTTTAACCGACTCGAGCTTGGATCCTTGTATCAAAGTAATTTAATGAAAAGAAAAAGGGTATTTATGAATATGAAAAGAGTGATCAGGCGGCAAGGGCAACATCGTCAATCTAGAAAAACATAGGAAAGGAGGATTAGGAGAGAGTTATTATTATGAGGTAGCAGAGAAAGAAATTAATTAGAGGAGCAGATGAAATCCCCATAACAGTTTTTTTTTTCTTCCCTTCCTCCCCCAAACAGGATAGGATCATAGGATCATAGGATTGAGGAGGAGGGGATGGAGATGGGAAAGAAACCGAGAGGAGTCCCGACAATGAAAAATCTCCCGGTTCTTTTCTGCATCTTCCTTGTTATGATGATCAGCAGCAGCAGCACCACCTCTTCGGCGGCATCCGTCCCCTTCTCTCCAAAAGATAATTTCCTAATTGACTGCGGTTCTTCTTCCACGTCTAAACTCCCCGACGGTAGAGTCTTTAAGTCCGATCAGCAAGCTTCTTCATACCTTTCCGCTAAGGAAGACATTAAGATATCCGTTCCATCAGCCAGTGTCTCTTCTCCGATCTACCTCACCGCCAGGGTCTTCGTCGAGGAGGCCGTCTACACCTTTCACATGTCCACACCTGGTTGGCATTGGATCCGCCTCCATTTCTTTCCAATGACCAACGCCGCATTCGATATCAGCCACTCCGTCTTCTCCGTCTCCACTGACGACGTCGTTCTTCTCCACAGCTTCAACATCAATAACAAAACCAAATCGGTATTGAAAGAGTACCTCTTCAACGTCACCTCCGAGCGTCTCTCCATTAAATTCTCTCCCATGAAGAGCTCCTCCGCCTTCGTCAACGCAATCGAGGTTGTTTCCGCACCGGACGCCTTGATCTCCGACGTCGGTTCCACTCTCTTCCCGGTCGGTGACTTCTCCGGCCTTTCCACCCGATCGTATCAGACCGTACACCGGCTCAACATGGGTGGACCCATCATCACCCCTCAGAACGACACGCTGGGACGAACCTGGGACTCGGATCGGCCGTTTCTGAAGGCCAGGGGTTTGGCCAAGAGCATCTCCGTCTCTCCGAGTATCATCACCTATCCCGAAGGCGAATCACCGTTGATCGCTCCCAATTGGGTCTACACATCCGCCGTCGAAATGGCCGATGCGCGCGTCTCAAACCCTAATTTCAACGTCACATGGAATTTCGAGATCGATCCTTCGTTCGGATACCTGATTCGGATGCATTTCTGCGACATTGTCAGCAAATCACTCAACGATCTCTACTTCAATGTCTATATCAACGAGAAAATGGCGATTTCCGGTTTGGATTTATCGACTCTCACATCGGATTTGGCCGTTCCTTACTATAAAGATTTGGTCGTGAACGCTTCCATGCTTTCCGATAGGCTTACGGTTCAAATAGGTCCGATGCATGAGAAAACCGGTTCGGTGAACGCAATCCTCAACGGTCTCGAGGTTTTGAAAATGAGCAATTCGGTCGGGAGTCTCGACGGAGAGTTTGGAGTGGACGGGACGAAGGTGGTGAAGACCAACCGGAACACGGTCGCCGCAGTTGGGTTCGCGATGATGTTCGGAGCTTTTGTTGGTCTTGGTGCGATGGTGATCAAGTGGTACAAGCGACCTCAAGACTGGGAGAAGAGGAACAGCTTCTCTTCCTGGCTTCTACCTCTTCACGCCGGACACTCCACCTTCATGACCAGCAAGAACTCCATTGGCTCTCATAAGAGTGGATTCTACTCCTCGACGATGGGTTTAGGTCGATACTTCTCCTTGAACGAGTTGCAGGAAGCGACTAAGAACTTCGACCAGAACGCGATAATCGGAGTGGGAGGATTCGGAAACGTGTATATAGGCGAGATCGACGACGGGACTAAAGTCGCCGTGAAGCGAGGAAACCCACAATCCGAGCAGGGGCTTACGGAGTTCCAGACCGAGATCCAGATGTTGTCGAAACTCCGACACCGACATCTGGTCTCGTTGATCGGATACTGTGACGAGAACTCGGAGATGATATTGGTTTACGAGTTCATGTCGAATGGGCCATTGAGAGATCATCTGTACGGGAAGGAGGAGATGGCAACACTATCATGGAAGCAGAGGCTAGAGATCTGTATTGGTTCAGCTCGTGGGCTCCACTATTTACATACAGGTGCGGCACAGGGGATCATTCATCGCGACGTGAAGACCACCAACATATTATTAGACGAAAACCTAATAGCAAAAGTGGCGGACTTTGGTCTGTCGAAGAACGCACCGACGATGGAGCAGACGCACGTGAGCACCGCCGTGAAAGGAAGCTTCGGGTATTTGGACCCGGAGTACTTCAGGAGGCAGCAGTTGACGGACAAGTCTGACGTGTACTCGTTCGGAGTGGTTTTACTGGAGGTGCTGTGTGCGAGGCCAGCTCTTAACCCTGCACTGCCGAGAGAGCAAGTGAACCTGGCGGAGTGGGCAATGCAATGGAAGAGGAAGGGGTTGCTTGAAAAGATCATCGATCCTCACCTTGTCGGCCTTATTAATCCAGAATCGATGAAAAAGTTTGCGGAGGCTGCGGAGAAGTGCTTGGCGGAGTATGGAGTGGACAGGCCTTCTATGGGAGATGTGTTGTGGAACCTGGAGTATGCTTTACAGTTACAAGATGCTTCTTCACAAGGAAAGATGGAGGAAGCTGCTGCAGGCACCAGCACAGCTACAGCTACAACTACCCCTCCTGCTTCCACTACTCTTTCTTCAGTACCGGAAGAAAACAGTGCTTCTTCTTCTCCTGAAGTTCAGCCCGTTGATGCGCAGCACTCTGGAACTGCAATGTTCGCTCAGTTTGCAGGTCTTCATGGTAGATAATTGGTTTGACTCGTGCGATATTGACTTCTCTACTCGATCTTTACTCTCCTTTAAAAAAAAAAAGAAAAAGAAAAAGATTTTTTAAATTCAATTTATTTTTTCACTTGTACGTTGACTTGACTATCATCAGGGCATACCATACGATTGCATTGTATTTGTGAGTCTTTCACTTGTACTTCAGATCGGTTTGCAAACAGAGAAAGACTACATGTTTATTTATAAATCTCTGGGATTTAATTCTAATTTCCCATGTCCATTTCTCAGTTCAAGCAGCTTCAACTTCTCTTCCTCTCTCACCATATAATACCTTTCTGTAATGTATAAGAGTTTATAAATCATGTATCTTTTCTCTCTCTCTCTCTCTCTCTCTCTCTCTCTAGTATATTCCTATTTTTGTATCTGTTTTTTTTTTTTTTGAAATAAAAGTATGAGATGGTTACTGATAGAGAGTATAAGGTTGCAAAACAATCTTAAATGTAATGGGGTGTATCTTGAATTTATATATTAAGAGTCTAATGAAAACAGAAATTTTGTAATGTGTAACTTAAAAGGAATTATTTTCTTTTGTAGCTAATATATATCTTTCTTAAATTAGTGTCACACACACCTCGTGACACTTTGGGTACTGGATCTTCGACCTGAATTCCTCACCCGGACCATACAATATTGCTTGCCAAAGCCACACCATTGTCTTTCGGGATCAAATATCCGAGGTACCTATGACTTGCGGGTGGTTGCAGGTATCCGAGTGGAGTTTCACGTCATCGATATATTTACTAGGAGAATGGCCATCAATTTGTGTGGGTCAGCCCATGGCCTGTTCGGCCCAAAGTGAGTTTAGGGCAGGTTGATTTTATGATTTTTAGGCTTGGGCTTAATTTTAAACTTGTATTATACTTTGGGCCAGACTCAGGCCTTCCTCAGGTGGCGTGTTCAATATTGCACGTTGATATACCTTTAGAATGTGTTAGCCGTTTTATTGTCTCATCAAATATATATATATTTTTTAAATTGAAAGAAATGTAACCATTTTATTGCTATGCCAATTTTTTTTTTTTTAAATTAAAAAATGTGGGCACAGTTATTTTTAAAACTTAACTGTCGTCTCTTAAAATAAACCAAAAGACAATATTATTCCTAATTATATTAAATATTTTTATTCTTAAAAAATTTAGAAAACATCTTGGCACGGTTTCCAATGGGCCCTCTCCTTAATAGTGTGTGCGCATATATATTATGATTTTATAATCATGTCTATCTGCAAAAATATATCTTATTAGGTTGCATCAAAGGGTGAGTTTACTTTCATAACTGTTACGTTGAGTTGTGATGATAATTTTTTTTTCCAGTCATTTACTTAGAATGCTAGTATTACCTAATTGTCATTCATAATATGATTCCCTATTTAGTTGTCAATGCACTTATTTGAAAAGTTTAAGATTGTCATAAACTAGCACTACAAAAAAAAAAGGGGGTGTATCGTGGCGACCATGTAGAGTGGAAATCGCCTTGCTAAAGCCTTTAGTGAAAGGTACCTTCCTTCCTAGAAAAAACAAAGATCCAATCTGGGTCCAATTCCATTACGAGCGACTTCCAGAATTTTGCTACAGATGTGGACTACTTGGGCATGATGAAGTTGATTGCATGACAACAATCCTTGAGGAGGATTTTGAAGGTTGGGAACAGGTTGATATTGAAACAATCCAGAGGCTGAGGGAGCAAGTTATTAAAGTGATGAAATATGGTGATTTCATCAGAGCTGAGAAACCGATTCGAAAAAAAGGAAATTTCTCTCTTACCAAGCAAGGATATTATGGGTAAAGGGTTGGAACCTGAACTTTAACCTGTTGTTGATAATTCCTCTCCAATCAATCCTCAATCGGAAGGTATGGTGAATCCCATTTCATAGCCTATTCACGTTCCCGAAACTAGTGCATTGCAGGGTCACAAGGAAAACCCAGATCTACAGAATCAAACCTCTCAGGGATTTGGGGTGGAAGAGATGATCTATGGTGCGTCTGACGGCTCCAATGTCAGTCCACGTAAGCGGCCATGTGTCGAGGCCAGTCCTTCTGAAAATCCTGACAATCCTACAAACCAGTCAAACTTCTCTTCAGAGTTTAAATCTGCTAATTAGGACACGGTCCTTATGCAATTCACTTTTACTGAAGATGATATGGCACTAGCCAATGTCAGTCCCCTGGCCAATAACTTTCCGTAATCTCCATTTGGGGCTTGGGCCCCACACTGGTAATCACTTTTTTTTTATCCAAATCCTTCTCCTATACTCTGGCCACCCCCTACTGACATAACTACTGAATCAACAAATCTTTTACCTGGATTTCATACCAGAAGCCTGCTCTACCCTACTCAACAGATGATCCCAAGCTTTGGATTTGGTCATGAACAAAAACAAATCTTTAACCCAGAAGGGTTAGTGGAGGTGTGCTTCTCTCAGAGTGGTCCATCTAATATGGTGGAACCATTCCTTGCCTCATCGACATCTGTTCTAGGTAATCAAAACGATAAACAACCTTTAATGATTTCCAGCAAATCGAATAAACTGATGGCGGGACTCGCGGTAGCAATGAAGCATAAGAGAAGCCATTCCAAAAGTGCACCAAAGCAACAAATTACTGCAATCTTACCTTCAGTGGCTCCACCACCACAGGTCCATAATAGGCTCCATTTTGGCAATACCATTATTCCTATCACCTGTAATTTTCAACGGGTTGGGGGAGGTGAGCCCAAAGTCACCCCAACTATCGCCATGAAAATTATAAGTTGGACCTGTAGAGGATATGGGCAACCCTCTACAGTTAGAGAATTTCTTGCCTTAATAAATGAGCATAATAATCCTGATATTATCTTTCTCATGGAAACTGAAGTACCTAAAGAAAAATAAAGAAAATTTCAAAAATCTCTGGGTATTTGAATAAAGAATATGTTGAAGCGGAAGGCAAGAAAGGTGGTTTGTGTCTCCTATGGAAAGATGGGCTATCTCTTGATGTTCTTGAATCCAATCAGAGATGTATTCATACGAGTATATCTTCTGAACCTCCCAATCGGAAATGGTTTTGCTCTTTTATTTATGGTCTCCCAAATAAATCACAAACAAGACTTCTGGGAGTATTGGAGTGATCGTATCCAAGAAATCAATGATCCTTGGCTTTTAATTGGAGACTGGAATCAAGTTGTTGATCGGAATGATAAATGGGGAGGTAAAATCTCAATGGATAGAGCGTGGGTTGTACTGGAGAAATTCATTGAAGATTCGGGGCTCTCCTATATTGAACACTCGGGACCACGTTATACATGGTCAAACAAACAGTTTGGAGGCAATCTCATTAAAGAAGTCCTTGATAGAGCTTATGCAATTTCTGAATGGAGAATCCTCTTCCAGGATACGCAAGTTATGGCAAGCCCTTCTCTCACACCAGATCATACTCCCTTGATTCTGAATACAAGTGGTAATAACAATGATCAAAGGAAACAATTCCATTTCATGTCTATGTGGCTGACTGATCCTACAAGTAATGAACTTATTCGAAATTGCTGGATGGAATCTGATCAAGGTAGAAAGAGGATATTACTTCAAAAAATCTAGCATCTTAAAGGTCGGCTAAAAGAAATTTGGAAATATTTTGGAGCAAATGAACTTTGCAAAGAAGTTGATTGCCGATGGAATTTGGGGGCTTAATGATACAACAAATGCACAGAAAATTCACCACTATCAACATCAATGGAATCAACTACAGCATCGGCTTGAACTGTATTGGAGAGACACATCTAGAGAACTGTGGTTGAAAGATGGTGACAGGAATACAAGATTTTTTCATTTAGCTACTATATCCAGAAGAAGAAAAAACAAAATTGAGTGGCTCAAACTGGCA
Source organism: Pachysandra terminalis (assembly GCA_031762675.1). NCBI lineage: Eukaryota > Viridiplantae > Streptophyta > Magnoliopsida > Buxales > Buxaceae > Pachysandra > Pachysandra terminalis. Next base: position 1,072,499 of record JAUPMG010000011.1, read on the forward strand.
GATGGTTCTTGGACGAGAAATCGAAAAATGATAGGACAAGCCTTTATTGATCATCTCCAACATATTTGCACCTCCAAAGGCCAAGTTGAACAGAATATCTTCAATAATCTTTTCCATCCATTGATTACAAATGAGGAGAATGACTTGCTATCTGCCATACCTGGTGAAGAGGAAATTAAATCGGTTGTATTCCAAATTGGTGCTCACAAAGCTCCTGGCCCTGATGGATTCACAGGTATGTTTTTTCATAGTAGTTGGGACATTATAAAAAATGATATCATTGATTTTGTGAAGAATTTTTTCATATCGCATAAACTCCCCTATGGAATTAATCATACCAACATCGTTCTTATCCCAAAATTAAAATTTGCAGAGAAGGTAGAGCAGTTCTGTCCAATTAGTCTTTGTAAGGTTTTATATAAAATCATCTCAAAAGTTCTAGCAAATAGACTCCGACATCTTCTGCTAAAAAATAATATCCCCACTCCAAGGAGCTTTTGTCCCACATGGACGAATTGCTGGTAATATCTTTCTCTCTCAAGAAATTCTTCACCTATTTAAAAGAAAATCTACCAAAGCCAAGCTTCTTATTGTCAAACTTGATATGGCCTAAGCCTATGACCGTATGGAGTGGGATTTCATTACCTCCGTCATGAAGTGTTTGGGATTTTCCAAACAATGGTGCCAAATGATCTATTCATGTATCTCAACAGTTTCATACTCTTTAATTCGTAATGGCTCATCATTTGGTCACTTCCATCCCACAAGAGGTCTTCGTCAGGGTGATCCATTGTCGCCTTATCTTTTCATCCTTGGTATGGAATCCCTTTCTAGAACGCTAAATCAAGCCTGTCGAGAAAATAAAATTCATGGAACCAAAATAGCGAGAAGTTGCCAGGCTATTTCCCACCTCCTTTTTGCAGATGATTGTTTGGTCAAATGTAGGGCTAATATTGATGAAACTCTGGAACTTAAGGCTATTCTCAATAAATTATGTGATATATTTGGGCACGAAATAAATGACCAGAAATCAGGTATTTTATTTACCAAAAACCTCTATCATAGACAAAAAAAGATTATAAGGAGGATATTACATATTGATAGAGTGGGACTGAATGACAACTATTTGGGAGCCACTATATTCCTATTGAGAAGCAAAAAGTCCAATTTTACTAAAATTGTGGATAGAATGCAAGCTCGTGTGAAAGGATGGATGAGTAAATCTCTATCACAGGCCGGAAGAGCTACGTTAATCAAATCCACCCTCCAATCTATGCCTGTCCACCAAATGTCATGCTTTCGAATGCCTAAGTTGTGGTGCAAAGTTGTGGACAATATCCAAAGGGATTTCTGGTGGAGACATGAGAAAAATAGATCACCTCTTTATATGAAAGTCTGTGACCAACTTTGTCTTGGAGGGCTTGGATTCAGGAAAATTGAAGATATGAATCAAGCCCTATTAGTCAAACAATTTTGGAGATTGATAAAAGCATATGATCAGCCTTGGGCAACAATTATCATAAAAAAGTATGCAGATAGATCTGATATTTGGAAGATAAAGGCAAGCTCTTCTGCTACTTGGACATGGATAAGTCTTATTTGGGGGAGATAATTAATCAAGGACAGAATTATATGGCAAATTGGAATTAATTCCAAGGTGAAGATATGGACTGATCCATGGCTAAGTGGAAGTGATTCTCCCTATTTAGGGTCAGGACCTTTTAAAGATCGGGAGGTAGTGTTCATCAAAGATTTAATGAATCCAAATGGAAGGGAGTAGGATACAAATATTCTCTATGAGATATTTGGAGGTTCATGGGCGGGAAGAATCTGAAAAAATAAAAATCAATCAGGAACATGGTGATACTATTAGATGGCTGGGAACAAAGTCTGGAGAAGTAACAGTCAAAGCTGCATACAAGAGGAAAATTTATTTGAACAAGGCGTCAAGTCAAAATAATAATGACATAAATCATTGGACTGCATTCTGGAACTTAAAGGCTTCTCACAGACATCTGATCTTTGGATGGAAGTAGTTAGCAAATTGTTTACCTACCTTGAGCAGAATTACTAACAAAACTCATAGTAATATCCTTGCTCATTGCCCTATTTGTAAAGGAGCTGAGGAAACTGATGACCATATACGGTTTCCATTGCCCCTCATCTTAATTAATTTGGTTTGGTTGTTCTTGGAACTTGAAATCAATCTCCTTAAACACGGAAACTATCAGAAATTGGATATCAAAACATTTATGGAGTCTTCATTCCTTGCTAAGCTAGTGGTGGCTGCGGCAATTATATAGAATTGGAGAAACTATCTTGTGTATCGAAACACCTCTTTTGATCCTAAAAAAATTATTTCTGAAATAAATTATCACTGGGCTCAATGTGAGAAGGTATTTGGTGTTTCTGAAAACATTGGCTTGCTGGATTTCTCAAATCAAATTACTCCAATGAAGGATAATGATATTTACATCTTCTTTGCTGGGGCTAAAGATGTTTATACTAACACAGGTGCTTATGGTTGTGTTTGTTTTAACTCTCAATTTCATTGTTTAACTACCAAAGGAGAATATCGGGAGTTCGAATCAGTAGAAGAAAGTTTATTGCTGGCTAGAAAAAATGGATGGTACAACATTGTTCTTTTTGGAGATGCAAGTATCATTTTGAAGGCCTTAAAAGGAGAGGAAACTGAAGTGGAAAGCAATTTTTGGATATTATCAACAGGTGTAAAGCTCTCCTATCAAACTTTAGAACAGTTAAAATTATATTTTGTGGTAAAACAGGTAACACATATGCTCATAGTATAGAAGAATTCTGTAAAGAAAACAGATGTCGTATTTGGTGTGTAAATAGAGTATCTATATGTTATAGGGAGATATCCAGATCTCAAACTCAGGATGTATCATACTTTTCTAATGAATGAATAATATCTCTTAGCTACAAAAAAAAAAAAAAAAATGTAGAGGCGGTCGACCCAAGGGGTCCATAATACCTTTATATACAGGTGGTCGAACCTAACCGCCTGTACTAATACCACACAGCTCCCGCGAAACTTTCTCTCTTCCCTCTTTTTTTTAATCCTCTGCGTTTCCCGCCGTAATCATCATTTTCCTTCTCATGCGTATCTCCGGCAAAACACCATTTCCCTCTTCTTTCTCTTGCGCAACAGAAAATCACGAGCTGCTTCACCGAGATTTTCTCTTCAGGTCGACTATTAGAATTTGCAGCAAGTCTCTCTCTCTCGCCCTTAATTAACTGGCGGTATTCTGTTAAGAACTTTCACATAAAATATCAAAATTCAAAAGAACACAAGTAGCCGTTAGGGTTCTTCGAGGGACCCTTCCTCCACAATTAGTTAGGATTAAACTTTCTTTGATAACCTTCATTCACCAAAACGATTTACATTTAAAGAAATCCTATCTACTCAAAACAGAAATATCCTACTCCAACTGAACAACCTAATCCAGACGTAACCAAACGTTTCCAACAACCTAAGGAGATAAGACTTGGATCTACCTACTTCTAGGAATTCAAATAACAACCTATCTCTAGGAATTCAAATAACAGATAAGCATCGTAGATGCTTTATTCAAATTCAAACAACTGATGATAATAACTAATGAAGAGTTCTAAGATATTCTTCCACCACTTCACTGATGAGTCAGCACCTTCATGACCTTGTTTTACGTGTGCATGCATGCATGGATTTCATGCATAGCTTAGGCTCACAACATATTCTCTCAAAAAAACAAAGCGGTTCCTCTTCGTTCTCTCTCTTTCCCTTAATTAACCGGCGTCGTTTTAGGTCAGATCTATGGACTCGTGTTTTGTTGTTGTAATTTCTTTGAGTTTGAGATTTTTGTGTTAGTCTGATAATCTAGTTCACATTTCGAGCTCAAATTGGAGTTATGATGCTCTATTTGATCTTTTCTGATGTTGAAATCGTACATGCAAAGCTCAAATGAGATTATAGGCATTTTCTGAGTCGTGGTTTCTTTGAGTTTGAGATATCTGTGTTTGTCTGATAATCTATTTCACATTTCAAGCTTAGATTGGAGTTATGATGCTCTATTTGATATTTTCTGATCTTGACATCGTACATGTAGATCACAAATGATATTTTAGGCGTTTTCTGAGTTGTAATTTCTTTGAGTTTGAGATATATGTGTTTGTCTGATTATCTAGCTATGATTCCAAGTTCAGATTGGAGTTATGATGCTCTATTTGATCCTTTATTATCTTGAAACCGCATGCAGAGCTCAATGGAAATTTTAGGAGTTTTTTTTCTTTTCTTTTTTTGTTGTTATTGTTGTGAGTTCTTTCAGTTTGAGATATCTGTGTTTGTCTGATAATCTAATTCACATTTCGAGGTTAGATTGGAGTTATGATGCTCTATTTGATCTTTTCTGATGTTGAAATCATACATGCAGAGCTCAAATGAGATTTTAGGCATTTTCTGAGTTGTGATTTCTTTGAGTTTAAGATATCTGTGTTTGTCTGATAATCTAGCTAAGATTCCAAGTTCTATGATACTCTATTTGATCTTTTTTGATGTTAAAAAAAATATGCACTGGTTTAAGTTGAAGAGGTTCATCTTCGGCTCCAAGTAATTTCTCTGGCGCCGGCTTTCTACGTCGATTTACAGACAGAACAGGGCTTTGATACTATCTCTGAGACATTTGTTCAGGTCTAATCTCAAAGAAAACTATAATCTCTCTAGTTTGTTTATTTTTAGGACATAACGAACATGATTTCTCCATTTAGTTCTAGCTTTAAATAATGTTTGTCCAGTTTAGTTTCTGTATTTTATTCTTGCTTTGGTTTCCAGATCTCTTATCTAGTTGTGAAAATTATGTGATTGATTTGCAGAATTACTTGTGATTTAAAACTAAGCTTAAAATGACAGAAAGGAGAGGTGGTGGACATGGATGTTTTTTTTTTTTTTGTGTAGGAATGAAGCAGAATCTGTTGATCACCTCCTGATACATTGCGAGGTGTTGCAGTCTCTTTGGGCATATTGCTCAAGTAGTTTTGAATTTTTGTGGCTACCATGTGCGCAATCTGCTCAATAGCAATATGTTGAATGCATGTTAGATGTAGGTATGTTACTGATTTCCTTTTTTAATTACTGAAGCTTCAATTGTTCTTCTGTCGGAAGATTGAGTAGTACATGCAATTTATCATTTTAGTTATTGGAACAGTCTATTAAGATGAAATTTTATTCTTTTTTTCTTTTTCATGGTAGCATAGATGTATAAACTTCTGTTACAAAACAGAAGTTTCTGGAAAATCCTCTGATTTGACCTATTTGACATGTGATGAATATTATGAAGCTTGATTTCATTTTATTGTTTATGTTTGTCTTTTGAATTGCAGAGTTGTAGGATTATCTTGATTTTAGTTTATTCTTTATGGTTATCTTGATTTGCATAGTTGTAGAACTATTAGTTACCATAAATTCTATGCCAACAAGGGAATAATGTTTTTATCTCTAAGACTAAGAGTGAGAAAAGGTTGCTGTGTGGTGAAGTAACATAACACCCAGCATTCGTGTCTACTGATTTGGTTGGTGAGATTATCTCCAACTTTCTTCCATCTTCTTCGGGTTATGATATACACGGGGTGGGGTTTGCTAAAACCCACCTTGTTGCCATCCCTAAATAGCAACAAGCCCACTGGACCCTTTAGCATGAGCCATCTCATTCTTGATCTTAAAGTCCCTTGACCATGATTCCTCTACATGGTCATGATTAACAGCTCATGACTTCCACTCTTGCACTTCTCAGTAAATCCTATTTCAAATATGCTCCTCCACTGTTTAATCAGTATGAGAACTACAACCTCTCAAACTAACAGCTCATGACTTCCACTCTTGCACTTCTCAAAAGTCTTAAAGTCACTTGACCATGACTCCTCTAGATGTATAGCTCATGGCCAAACCAACAAGGAGTGCAGATAATATCTTCTCAGTAAATTTTTATCTGGCTATCTACTATAAAATATCAGTGATGAGGAATCCAACTATCTCAACTTTTAATCAAAATAAGGAAGAATTCGTACTGACTGATGACAAGTTGAGTCAAAGCAACAAAGAGAATTTAAGTTGTTAGCCTTCTTGATATCTCAACTTTCTCTACAGTTCCTAGTTCAATACTCATTCTCTCTAGACAATGATCCTTGTTTGGAGGAACGCTGAAATGGAGTTCCTAAATCCAAGGGTCTAGGAGCAAGTCAAGGAGACCTAACCCTAAGGTTAGAGTCACCACCATTCACGAGCAATTTGGTTTGCTGCTCAAAAAAATACGACTACACCTTTTTTGAAGACATAAACAACACTACAAAAGAAAGGGGTGTATAGTGGCCACCATGTAGGGGCGGTCGGCCCAAACCACCCATTATACTATTATATACAGGCGGTCGAACCGGACCGCCTGTAATAATACAACACACCCACGCAAATAATGGAGAATAAGGGGGTGCATGAGTGAGCATGGAGACCTTCTCGCAAGGAGTCTATCAAATAATGGAGAACAAGGAGGTGCATGAGTGAGCATGGAGACCTTCTCTCAAGGAGTCTATCAAATAATGTCTATTGGGTTTGAGTCTTTTGTGTGTGTAGTGTGTGTGTGTGGGGTGGGGGGAAGATAATATGTGATTTTGAGTCTTTTCTCTGTAATGCCTTTCAAATGTATAGTTCCAAAGGGGATGCCCTTCCTAATGGTGCTTGAGTTATGCATCATAGTAGTTGGCCTTGCCTGATTCATTACATTGATCTAGCCATATGTTTTGGTTACTTCATGTATCATAACTGCTGATTTGTTTTTTTTTTTTTTTGTCGCAGGTGCTATCTAAACTTCCTTCTCTGGTTACTAGTGGAACATTACTCACAGTTGAGGATCTACAACAGGAGCTGTCGTGCAATATAAATATCAAGCACAGGTATTTTTTTTTAATGCTTCCATGGAAGCATTAGTACAGTCTTAGTGTCACTTAACTTTTTGAGCAATGATCATTTTTTTTCCTGAGAAAGCATTTAGTGTCACTTAATTTTTGAGCAATGAAAATTATTGTTGGTTAAGACATGTCACCCGTGTCTCTATTTGCAATCTTACAATGATATGAATGAAGCAAGCACACATAAATTTTGAGCGATGAATTGCTCTGTTCTGTCTGATGCTGTATCTTAGCCACCAAACTGCATGAGAATTGGTTTGAGTGTACAAGCGGTGGCTGGGCTGCCACTTTATCTTCTGTTGATACAGGCAGTCATTGGCGTGGGTAAAACCGCCGGTAAAGTGTTTTGCGACAGCAGTTAAACTGGTGGTTTGCATAATGCTTCTAGTGTAAACAGAGGCAGTTTTATAATGTATTACCGGCGACCGCCGGTAAAGACCATACGGTTTGTAATATAGTGTGGGAGATTGTTTCTTTTGTAATATGATGTTTTCTTTTTAATTTTAAGATTCTAAGCAATTATCGGAAACAACCTTAATTGACTGATGAAACATATGGAAAAGAATTACCAAAAAAAAAAAAAAAGAAACATATGGAAAAGACAGTTACGTTAAATAGGTTCGGTCTAGCTAGCTATATTAAAAATCATAGGGCAGGACTTGGGCTCTAAAGATAAGACCATGACTGGGCCATGGGTGGGTTACGGCTTACTTGCTTTTTAATTGGGTTGGGCGGCTAGGGATGAGCACAGCTTAGCCCAAGCCTGACCCATTGACACCCCTAACTAGGACCTAGTTAATTTTTGGCGGAACTGGGCTAGGGATGAGCATGACCTAGACTCCTGGCCCTTTACCTCAATTAGAACTTACTTGCTAATGCTAAAGGCTGATAAATTGGTTTGAGCCTTGATTCTTGGGCTTTGAGGAAGAATGCGTACATAAATTACGTCATTCTTGGTCCATAAATATGACGACAAATGTGCCTTAAGCATTTGATAAATACTTATACGAAGGCGTTCAATATGAAGCGTTTCACGAGTACATCATCAATTAAGTCACATAAAAGATATTTTTACTGAAATTATTTTATTTTCATGTTATTTTATAATATTTTTAATTTAAAGACGATAAAACACATTTCATGTGAAGTAGGATTTTATTTCAAAAAGAATTATTTGCTTCTTCTAGAAAGTGATGATGCAAACAGGGCTTGGCTTCTTGGTACTTTGGAATCGTTATTCACGTGAATGCTATTACAGCATTGCTAGCTATTCAATAAAGAGGAAAATAAGATTTAGACAAACTGTATTTTGACAATGATTGAGATGTGATTAGCGCAGCTGCCTTCCATTCCCTTTTATTAGAATATAAAATTTTAGAGAGAGAGAAAGGTATTGGGGGTTGATGGTCTCTCTCTATCACTGTTTGTATGCTCTTCTTTTACCTTCATATATTATAGTAATAGAGGAAAAAAAAAGAAAGGTGACTTCTTTGTGTTGTTTGTTTGTGATACCACCGACGGGCGGCTAACAAAGGATTCTCCATCAAAAACTGAAGAGATAAGCGTGTACGGATTAGGTAAAGTGAGAAAAAATGATTGGCATTAAAACTAATATATATTTTATTTTATTTTATATATATATATATATATATATATATTCAATGGTAAAAGATCCCATCTTAGCTGTCTTTTACGAGCAACGGTAAAGGCCGGAGGTGGTCTTGTTGTGTTTTACATTTTAAATATTCAAAATTAAAAATTTCTTTCTTTTTTTTTCGTCGTTTCGTGTGTTTGCGTTTTTATTTAGGAAGAATTATATTTTGTTCTCTTCAGGTTTTGAAACTTGTAGTTATACCCCATGAGGTGTTTGAAATTACAATAACACTTTTAATTAAAAACCTCATGGATTCGATTAACTAACCACATTCTCCTTGTAAAGATTACCGTCATGTTTATGGATTTATAAAGATAAAAATAGAAAATTATTTTCAACAGAAGGTTAAGTTTTACAACAAGAACTCTTTTTAGTCGATTGACTAAGAGAGGTATTCTAAACTTTTAAGGTTTATTCACTTTATCTGAAAATTATTTAATTCTTTATAAGAGGTATATCATTCAATGACTTAATGTCGTCGATCCTTTGAGGTTTCAAATTAAAAGTGTTATTATATTTTCGAAAACCTTTAAGAGTTCGATTGCAATTATTAAAAATCTCAAGATGTCAAAGTGTAGTTTTCCCTTTTATTTATAACACTTTTCACTTCTTCTTTTTTTTGTTAATAAATTATTTATTTCTAACACTTTTATAGTTAAAAAAAAGTTTACATCGGCAAACTATACCAACCTGCCACAACGATGTATAGTCTCTTCTTTCTCAAAAAATTAAAAAAGGGTTGGAACCAATGAATTATTATCACCATTATAGCATATTAAATTTTAATAAGTATTTAATAAATATTTAATAAATATGATTTTTTTTCAAAAAAATAAAAATAGAAAATAAACAAGTTTCAACTTATTTAAAATACTCTCAATTTTCACTCAATCGTTTCTCCTTTCTCAAAAAATAAAAAAAGGGTTAGAACCAATGAATTATTACCACCATTATAACATATAAAATTGTAATAAATATTATAAAATATTTAATAAACATGATTGTTTTTTCAAGAATAAATAAGTTTCAACTTATTTAAAATACTTATCAATAATAAATAAGTATAAAAATAAAATTGTAAATCATAAAAGACCACTTAAACAGTACCCAATGCGTTTGTGGGTTGGGTTGGAGTTGACCCATTTATAGTCGGTTGGAAAACCTAAACCTAAACCCAAGCCCAACCCCAATCCAACTAATAAACAGGTCAACCTGAACCCATTTATAGTCGGGTTGGAAAACCTAAACCCAAACCCAACCCCAACCCAACTAATAAACAGGTTAATTTGAACCCATTTATTCGAGTTATGTTCAGGCAAGTTGGCAGATTGATTCGAAAATTACTAACTCTAGAAATTATGGAACCATGTCTAGCCAGTTTATGTTTTTATTTATTTTTAGTTTTCAATTTAAATTTTAATATTACCTATGTCTCACAAGATTATTTAATTAAGTTTTACTTAATAAATTTAATGTGTTCATAAATTATGTAGTTGACTTATGTTGACAATGTTGTTCAATTTTCTATTAAATCATAGATCCAATATTTTTTTTAATACACTATAAAAAATAAATTCTATAGTTCAACTTTATGTTAAATCTTAGACCAGATATTATTTTTTTTAATACATTATAAAAACAAAATTCAATACTCAAACCAAAAATAACTCAAACCAAGCATTCCTAGTCTAACTGAAGCTAGTAATGTGATTCAATTCCTCACACTCGTATATCGTACGAGGCTTCTACTAGTTATATTTAAACTTATTCACACGCGTGAGTTGAGATCAGTCAGTAAGGCAATGAAACCACATTTTTTTCCCAATATTGTCTCTAAATTATCTTCCCCCCCCTCCCTCTTTCTCCTATATATTAACAACGATACTTTGTCCATTACATTTGGCTACATTTTAAAAAAAGAAAAAGAAAATAAATACAGTACGATCGGCAACTAGCTTAGCTGTATACATTACGAGGTCCTTTATTAAGGGTAATTAAGATTAGTGTCGAGATGTTACATTTACAAAAGGCTAAGCTAGCTTTCTGACAACCTTATAATTGGTAATCAGCAATTATTGATGGTTTGTCCCATTCTATTTCTAGCTCTTTTGTCTCTTACTTTTTAGCATCTCTTTCTAAAATCCCTTATGCATATCCCCCTCACTCCTTTTAATTTCAGCGATGCCCCTCTATTATTTCCATGGCAGTTTTATAGAAATTAACCAATATGTTATGTTATTTAAAAGGGTAAATTACAATGACACTCCTTTAAGTTTAGCATAATGAGAATAAGTAGCCCTCAAACCTGAAACCTGGCCATTACAATAAGGGTAAATACCCTTGTCAGGCCAAACTACAGGGGATCTAATGATCTGTAATAAGAAAATTGATTATTTTGACCATCACGTGCCTCTATCAATCGTTCAATCGTTCCATTGAAGTGTACTAGAAAGATAAAAACCCAAATGACTAATTTATCCCATAAGTACAAGCTAGGGTTTTCACAATTCTTAAGTTTCCTTCTTTTTTTCATATGAGCACTTGTTTTGTTTTTATGATCATTAAGAGTATTTTTGTCTTAAAAATATGCTGATATCAGCAAAAAATAGCAAATATTTCAATATTTTATTGACGGTATTAAGGGAAGGAGTTTGTTATAAAATACTTCCAAACGATAGAGGAGGTGTTTGATGGGTAATGGTGATACACAAATCGGTAAATGACCTAAAATATAAATTAATCAATTGGTTTGCACAATCAGTGAATTCGAATATTTGCTTTCACTGGCCTAAATAAAAAAAGATCGTTCTAATGAAAGGGTTCCAAGGATACAAAGAGAGAAAATGGTAAGATCAGTCAGGAATGGTTCAGAAAGACAACACAGAATTTGGTAAGTTTCAGAGAGAGGATTCTAAGACAAAAACACTCTGCAAATTCTCAGAAGATGTCCAAATGCTCAGAATTTTGATCCTTCTTTCTGCTGCCTCATCTTCCTTTTATAGCCTCAGACTCATTATTTTAACCGTTTGCAACGTTTCATAAATGGATTGAAGACGTTTGGCTGAACATGCGTTTTGGAATTGAATATTCAATATCCAAACGTCTAATTTAACATGTAACATTTCAATGAATGCTTTCACAATGTTTGGTTAATTTAATGAGTATAACGTTATAAAAGTAATGATACGTTATAGTTCT
>JAUPMG010000011.1:1090258-1108078 GCA_031762675.1 Pachysandra terminalis
ATTATCGTATCGACCTGGTCGATACACGATATGTATCGCCCGATACGGGCGATACGATACGATATTTTGAACCATGGATAAGATCAAACCCGAACCAAGAGATCAACTGGGCTAGCAAGGCGGCTAGATCAATCGAGGGTCAATCCAAGTCAACTCGGCTAACATGTCTAAATAATATTAAAAAATAAAAATATTGTTTGGTAAGTTGTTGAACCACAAGGAGTGCTTTGGGTCAAAGAGTTCATAGGTCTCCCAAGTTGATTCCTCACAAATACTAGAGAAAATCCCACCTCAATTTGGGCCAGCTTGTAAAGACCTGAAAATTTTTAAAATTTTAGATAAGAGTTTTGGTAATTTACCTAAGAGACTACGGTTAAATTTGTGACTCCACCTAGGGGAGAGTTTGATATTTCATGAGGACCCTCATAAATAATTATTTAGGGTTATAGAACCTTAAAGGTTTATTAAAATCAGTAAAGGGAGTCAAACCCAATGGGTTAACCTAACCGGGTGGTTTAGACTTAAGTGAAACCTGTAAAAGCCCAACCAAACTAACCTTAAACTTATGAGAAGGTATAAATAGAACTTAAGACTTGAGAAAACCCCATAAATTTCGTGGGAGATCAAAGGAGGCCAACCTAGGACAAGGGGAGCCAGCTGGAGTAGCAGAAAACCAAAGGAATCCATAATTCCATCAATTTTCAAGGTGAATGAACTTTCAATTCAGGGGTATTTGGGCATAAACCCAAATATCAGTACTATGTACAACACCTTAAACCCTTAAATGTGATAAGGATATGTATGAATTAATCTATAATTGTATATAGGAGTGTTGATGTTGTAATCTAATATTAGGTCAATGTCAAGAGATGAAATTCCAATGCTGGTTATGAATAGGCTTATATGTATGAGATTCTTCATAAATTAACATGATGTATTAAGGGAATTATATTCCACCAAAAACCTACCAAAGATCTAAGGCAAAACAAGCAAATTATTATAAGTAGAATAATGAGTTTCGAGACTGTTGGGGGACCAACCGGTATACAGTCCTAAACCCCCAACCTCTACACTACCGGAATACTGACATGGCCACCGACAGTGTTAGTTTAAATTTCTCAGAAGTGTAACCAAGGGCTGGGGTAGACCACCAAGGTCACCAACCACACCCACCAACCCAAATGAATAAAAATTTTGAGTCTTGATTATGTATATAAATATCAAAGGGAACCTATTGGACTTGGTGTCATATGGTTTGGACCACTTTCGATTTGGACGGCATACTGTCGCCCCACCGACGCAGCCACCGGCCAAGTGGGACTTCAAGGGTTTAAACATACATCACATATAGGGAGTAATAGAAGTAATTGGTAAAAATATTTGAGAATTGGGAATGGTTGACCACCGACGGTGTACCATCAGTGTGCCTGCACAGCCACCTGCCATGGTAGAAAAGCCTATGACTCAGTTGTGGTATAATTTGTATCTAGGAATAAGTGTAAAACCTTTAAGATAAGTTGTTGATTATGATAGAATCCAACTTAGAGTTGTTAAGTGAAATGTGAGACCGGGTATCCCCCACTTGCCTAAGAAATGTGAGACAACTTAGGGTAATGACACTAATGATAGTTGACTATGTATATGAAGAATACACATGATAGTCTTAGAGGTAAATGCACATTAAAAAATGATGTATTTGATGCCTTGAGTAAATAACTGAGATTTTCCTGTGTGAAAAGTTGTATACTGGTATGAGGTGGGAACTAATACTAACTTGATGTGTATGTGATGTATATACAAACATATGTATAATTGCAGTAGAAGTAATGCAAGATAAGTGGTGACCTTGATTATATTGTATCACTAGAATTGTGATGTGAATGACTATGCTATTATGCTAGAATTAAATGAATGAAGAAATGATGTATATGCTTAAGAATACTCATAAGACATGGTAATGAAGTAAAACGAGGAATTGATGTTAGTCCTAGAATATGCATGAACCTAACTGCTTATCTTTGATATGAATGAGCATGATGTGTGGAAATGAGGAACTTATGAATGTTTCCAAGGTATATTGTCCATGGGAGTGTGAATCCATGATCTATGTTGAAGTGAATGTTTGCGAATGCTTTTGCATGGAATGTTTTCTATTTATTGCATTAGCTAAATTTAAGTAAAAAGGAATACCTATACATAGTGACTTTCCGGTCCAGATGATCAGTTGAGACTCAAACTCTAGAATGAGTAGTTGAATAATGTTAATGATGATAAAATGCCAAAAAAAGGCAAGTTAAGGGTGAGGACCAAAGTGGTCCAATATGCTCAGAAAATGAGAACTATTGATAGTTGAGAAATGGGATGTACCACAGGGGAAAGTTCTGTGCTAAGTCTATGATCCCCTGGATTCGTCCCAAGATCAAAAATGAAAGTGGGACAAGAGAATCCCATGGGTTTAAAGGCCCTAAAACTGCGATGTACACGTAGAATCTACTAAGTCTCCTGTAGCCCTAAGTGGCCCATGTGTTAGCCAAGTTACATTGGTTGGACAGGCAGAAAGAAATTTTGTCTCGGGTCTTGTAGTCTTACGAGACCCAATGTAGTCAGGGGCACCATGGTTGGATAGATAAGGATCTAGTGTGGACATACATTGACTCAATATCAATAGCATGCATATCATAAAGTTGTGCTTGAATTGTGAAATGTGGAAGGGAGGTTTGACTCCTCATGTATGATCATGAAGCATGTTGCATCATGTAGATTTGTAGGTGAGTGAGGACTAGCATGCATACTACCTTACATGGTGAGAATGAGAGTGAAGATTGCATTATGTTGGATTGCTGTAATATTAATGTTATGAACTAAAACATAACTATTCTTAGCTATTATTCAGATATTTCTTACTTCCTTACTGGTCTATGTTTTTGAGTAAATACCCAGGTATTGTGGGTTTACTCACGAGCTTTCAAGCTCACCCTCGTTGTTATATATTTTTCAGGTTTGAACTGCTTACCTCAATGATTAATGCTGATGGGCTATGGATAGAAAGCAGCTACATCACATTTTGGTTAGTTGAGATCCTGGTATAATATATCATTAAATTAGAAAATGCTTAGTTATTGTCTCTTGTTACTCACTGATTTGCCACCTCCTTTGGAGGGGTGAGAGTTGCATTTCGAATCCTAGTGGGGACCTCAGATAGGTATACCCTAGGACTGGGATGTGACAAAGCTCTCCACCATGGCTTTAAATTTCCCTGAAACATAGCGTCCCCCAAATTTTCCTTTTCAATTTCAAAAGGGCACCAAAAGTTTCTTTTTCTTGATATCTTCGTTACACAGATATTTTTATGAACATTTTATGGGAAATATCATGAAATAGTGAAAGTTCCTTAAGTGTGAAATTTCCCTCAAACATGCTCAAAGGTTAACCAGTTCAGTCATTTTTAAAACACCGCACGAGAAGCATACGATATATTGCCAATTTTTCAGTCAGTCTATGTTCTGATTAAGAATTCTAATTTAATGTTTTTTTCTGCCAATGTTTTATCCTTTCCTGGTAAGCTAATATAAATGTTACTACAAAGAGGATATATCTAAGATACATCTTGAAATATTTGTGATCGAATGCTTGTAAGGAAAGAAAAGCTGTTGCGCTGTGTACAACAAGCAAATAAGATTAACTTGACTTTATTTTCAGAAACATGTGGAATAGGGTTAACTAAGATTACATAGTTAGGCAACTATCAGATGAAATAGATAGTTTTAATAATTGCCATCCTTGTTAGAAAGTTTTTTACAGTATCAAGCAGCAAATAGAAACTCTAAAGGGAACTACCTTATAACCAGCATCGACACTCTTTACAGCCAAAGTTCCGATTACATCATCAGCTTCAACACCTGGAACCTGTTATTAAGAACATTTGTAGTAGTAACCACATAATTCGCATTGCTTACTAATCGTTGAAATTTGATCAGCACAGATATTTACCTCAATTACTTTAATAGACATGGCCTTGATGGAAGCTTTCAAATACTGAAATGCCTGAACTACAGTATCGGGTGTAGGATCGCGGTTTCCCTTATACAATGGGTATAAAGTATGACGAAAATTCAAACCTTCACAAATTTAAAGCAATTGCAATCAGAACTACAAATATAGTGGGGGGGAAACAACTATATACTTCGATCAGTACATGGTTACACAGACATAAAAAATTCAGAGTGGAATGTGGACAATGATACACCTGGAGAAACACAACACTAAAAAGTTGTACCTGTACCCCTGTAACAATGTCCGAAGAAAGGTTTTATATTTCACCATGCGCACACGCACACGCACACACACGCCCGTGCATGCATGCGCACACACAAACACACACACACACACACACACACACACATATATATATATATCAGAAGACTCACTACTATAACAGAGAAGAGGGGACTCAAGTTTTGATAATGTTCAACCTTTCTGTCCAAGTACTATAATTTCCTCTACCTAAATAATTCCTGTGCATGTATATACCACGACTTAATTCATTGGCAGAGTTAGATCAAGTAAGTTATGTACTCAAAAAAGTGAAATTTTGAGCAACAAAAAAAAATGGCAAAGCTGTTTTCTCTTTTTCTAACATTAAGACCTAATATCTGTGCACAAGTAAAATATAAATGTAATACTGAAGGGCAATCTTTAGAACGACCAAGATTGTTCCTTTGAGTACTACAGAAAAAATACCTTTTAGAGAGAATTTTATCATGTAATGCTGGTGAAATTTAGCGGAATTGAGTACACAGAGTGTATCAGTGAAGGATATAACACAATCTCTCTCTCTCTCTCCAAAGAAAGCTTGTGACGCAGGTAAGCCACACATAGAAGCTTATTTGGAGAACCCCACTACACCTGTACCCTCAACCAACCCCAGGTCACATTCACCTTCCCAAAAAAAAAAAAAACAGGTAACATACCAAGTCTCAGTCCCAAAGACATTTTTCATGCAGCTTAAAGGGCTCGCCTAAAATTAACATCTTTCTTTTGTATAAAATATTAAGAATCAATAATAAATTCGACGGCCATTGATACTTGTGACAAAATCAAATGCCAATGTGCTATTGGGGCTTATGTAAGTTAAAATATTATCCTCATGGCTAATCTAGATGGTTCCCTGTCAAGTCGACGGTCTGGAGTGTCCAGATCATTCTTCCATATGGAAAAAATGATCTTGTCTCACCAGCCAACTAAAACTGTTGAGGCAAACAAGAGAATCATTGCCCCATCATGATATAGAGGAGTTCAAGCAGCTGGAACTCTTTGGTTATGAATCATGTAGGGTTGGACTTTCTTCCACATGTTTGTCATATTTGCTTAGGTTTTAAATGACATTTGGATGTTAAGAAACAATGTATGGATATTATTTTGAAACTCAGTGTATCACATGTGCCCAACAGCATACGATTTTGATCCCTAAAATTGCTTATTGAACTCTCCTGTTGCATACAATTTTGAGTCTCACTGTGTAATTGTGTCTATTATAATATTTCATAACGTTACATAGAAAGTACAGATGTTGTCCCATTAGTACATAATATTTTGTAATATTACAACAGCCTCTTCTGATGACTAAGAATTAGTAATATACATATTGTAGTAAGATTCTGTAAGAATTTACGACCTACAGGTCAACACAAGACTCCTAAAGAGGCACAAATGTAAGAAAAGAAGCAAAATAGAAGCCCTCGAACCTGCAAAAGGCATACTTATTTAAGATCGCATGCTTTCTGTTAATATAAAAGTCATTCAATCTAATTGTAGTATATTTTTAAAGATCAACTGACTAAACAGTGTTCAGTTGAGAAGCCCACCTTCTAAATACAAGGAAATAAAACATCAAAAGTCGCATATTTCTCACTTTCCAAATCACCAGCATAGGGTGAGAAAAAAGCATCCTCCACAAAAGAAGAATAACGTGTTACACACCCCCAACAACGTGGGAAAGACATTGCTTACTCAGCGAGAAACAAATGTCAACAGGGAAATTGCTTTGGAACATAAAGTAGTGGGGCTGTGGTTGGTTCGATTCTCATTGATGGCACCGCAGGGGATGTGTTAATTTCATACATATGCTGCACGCAATTCAATGCATTTTCTAGAAGAGAATCCCCAAGGCTCCTTGGGGAATATCCATGATATAAAAATACAGAAAGAAAGAATTACTTGCCCCACTGAATCAGGTGATCTGCAGTGAGCCAGCGCCCAAGTCAAAACATAAAATACCACCCTAGCAGGGTCATCTTAACCCCATATGCTTCATCCCTTAAGAAAAACCTCAGCACAACTAGAAGATCTGACAGAAAATCTGCCTTTCTATTCGAACATTTAAACCATTCTATTTGTTCCATACTATACAATCCCAAGATGAGCTTATGCCAATATGCATTTCTCTATACAAATAATGTTTAAATATAGGGATCAGAAATTTGTGGCCATGCCTCCTTTTGAAGTGTAAGTTTATCGTGAGTCCACTCACAGAAATCAGTTGATAAAGACAAGGATATTTTTTTCTTTGATCAATAACGAAAATTTTATTGCAGGAGAAAAAAGGAAGAAGAATTTACAGAGATAATCAGAAAAAGTGGAAGAAAAACTAGAAAAAAAAAACAGGTCTGCTCCTGAACAGATTTGAACAGACCCACAAAATGCTCCACAATAACCAGAAAAGCTACTACCTCCACAACACCCCTAATTCCCAACATCTAATAATGTCCGACCTTGATAAATTAAACTCAGGAAGGACAGCAGCCCATGAAGATCCTAAACTCACAATAGAATCGATGAGCGCCCCCAAACACCTGCCTTTATTCTCAAAAATTCTACTATTTCTCTCTCCCCAACCCAAAATTCTACTATTTCTACAAGGATATAGCTCATGTAACCTGCCTCTCTTGCACTAGTCATCCTCCTGGAAATAAATATGATCCATGTTCCCTACCACAAACATAACACCCTTCTTAAAGTCATCATCAATAACCACGATTCCTTTCCAAGACTCTGAACCATAGCTCCCCAGTCCCCACTACAACTCCACTATCCCAATTCCCCTCCCCACATCCCAGTTTTACTAATTTTAGCACTGAATTTCCATGATCATTTGCATAGCTGAAAAAGAATCATACAACTCACTTTCCTTTTATCTACACCTCGATTTTCTTAGGCTTGCATATCAACCTCCAACGAACCAAGAGGGGGAGGAAAAGCATTGCTTAATATGCATTTTCTCACAGATCAAAGAGCACCAAACAATTTGGCATGATACTCAATCAGAGTGTAACATGGTATAGGTTACCCCTTGGAGATTATTAAACTGGTCCATTGCTGGTGGTATAAATCCCAATGATACTGAGGTGATATACTATGAAGAATGGTCACTTCCGCATTCTAATGAAGTCTACAGAAAGAAAGAAATAATAACATCTTCAAAGACCATTACATATCCAGTGAGATCATTAAATAAAAGGGAAGATCTCTGCCTGTTTGCTGGTTCTCTGTTCCAATGAATCTGAAAGGAATTGTTTATCATTCTCTCGTAATCAAACTGGGAACCCTTAACATTTGATGAATCATTCATACATCACAATTTGTAGCTTTCTTCATACTTCAGGTAGTCCCATTCTCAAGACCTTTTTCAAAATTCCTGAGTAAAACATTATCTTACTCATAGAAAGGGAAACATTAGAACCATAGAATTATCCAAACTTACTCAAGTAAGAGAATGAAATGCTTTGGTAGTCAAGATGTATCGTGTTTAAGGTCAAAGATATAGCATTTGTTAAAGGCGTAGCATTTCACCTTCACAATTCTACCAGATCAGCGAAATATAAAGTTATCACAATTAAAAAAGGGAAACATACCTTTAGCCCTATAACTTTCATTGGATGGAATAGAAGAACAACCAAATGGAACTCCTGAAACGAAAAGTTTTTCCACTTAATATTTTACTTAAATTGACAGCGTCAAAGACCAAAGAAACCAACAACTCAAAAGTATTCCAAAATTATTCCTCATCGACCCCAGGAAGGATCAATCAGGCCAGATTAGAGAACCACCCTTCAACCCATGATCAACATAAAAATCTAATGAACGGATGAAGAATAAAACTAGGAAAAAATTTCAAGTTCAGATATATGCTGCCAATTGAATTTTAAATGGTTGATCTACAAGAAACCTTCCTATCTTTGATATAAAGCTTATGTAAAACCAAAACAAAACAGTATCATACCTCCACATATGGTTTGAAATTTCCTAAAAATCTGTGAAATTTCTACAAAAAGCTCCAATTTGTAAGTTCCAAAAGTATTTCTATTTCCTTTTTTTCATGAAGTCATATGAGCGATGATTTCGTTACAAGAAAATGGGGCAAGCCCCATGTGCACAAACTATATACAAAGATGCTGAAAAACGAAGTTGAAATTGCACATATAGTTAAAAACAGTGTCGTAGTCACCAAGGAACTACAATGAGGAATTCTTTGGAAGTAGAGGATGAAGCACTCAACCTCTCACTTAGTGCTTCACCGCTTCCCCTCAAATATCCTTTTGCTCCACTAATTCCATGTGGCCCAACAGATAAAAAGAGGGTAAAGAACGAAAAGCATGGAAAATCAAATTCTGCGCCTCCTAGTGGTCCAGCAACTAAGAGCATCTTCAGGTCTTCTTGGCATGGAGCAAGGAATACCCAGCCTCCCAAAAACAAATGCAAAGATTTAGAATGCAAATTGTAAATTTAGGAGAGAAAGGTATTAATGGACTCCAAGTTTGCGAGGGAAAAACAACTGTTTGGAACAGTCCATTTCCACTCAATGAGATGGTCCATGATAAGGATTATACGCATCGATACAGCGCATAAGAAGAATGCGACCTCAAAGACAGAAGAGGCTTCAGAATGGATTTGGCTAAACTAAACATTGAATCAAGAGGGAGAAGGGACTAGAGACTTATAAAAGGTTCTTACGGAAAAGAGGTTATTGTTGGAACACCGCGACCCCCAATTTGCAATCTCCATGAGATTGAAGTATTACTAAAAAGTGAAATATACATGGTAACCAAACTCCAAATCGGGTCAAACAAACAATGTTTTATGGACTGAAACCAGATACCAGACTGGTCCCAAGACAGACCACCGCTACGGTCTGAACCGGCCAGTACAATCCAGGTCGGATCAGCAATTCAATCCAATAGAATTTTATTTTGCCTTTCTATACAAGAACCCTAACCCATTTACAATTTAGTGACTTACAGTTATTTTTCAAAAAGAAAGTAAAGGAAAAGAAGAATAGAAGAACAGGAGAAAGTTGCAAACTGTAGTTCAAGATCTTGATATATGACAAGAAGATAGAAGAGAAGGAGAGAAGATGAGAGAAAACTTTGGGATCAATCCACAAAAGTGATGGACGTCCCACTCCATTTATTAATAATTTTACTATTATCATTATTAATATTATTTGTAGGAAATTATAACTTAATAGTCCTTTTATATGATGTAATCTCAGTGTTATTTGTGTAATTTCTGTTTCATGGTATATAAGTTAGAGTAAGGGTCACCTGGCCGTAATTTTGAGCCTCTAAGCAATTCTCTCATCTCTTCCTCTTGAATCTCAAATCTGAAAATTTCATGGTATCAGAGAACCTCTGATCCAGATTTCATGTTTGAATCTTGCTTCCTCCTATTTCTCTTCTCACTTTATTTGTGTAACCTGTGGGTGTGTTTTAGCTCTTCTATACTGATAGCAACCTGGGGTTTCTTTTTTCCTTTTGATTTTCACCATGTTGGGTGGTGTGTGCAAAGGTGTGAAGTTTGATGGAGTAGGGCCTTGAATACTCACTATAATCAAGTGATGTATTAGTTTTCTGGATGTTCTAATTGCACCAGCCAATACTACACAGTTTTGGCACTCTACAAAGGTTTCGATCAGATCTGGAGTGATTCCAGGCCATATTAATCAAATCTGAGTTGGTTTTCTTGTTTTCTTTTTGATAATTAACAACATTTCATTAATCATCAGAATAGGTTACAAGACATATAAAAAGGATCACAAAAAGTATTCTAAAACAAAAAAAAAAAACACACAAATAAAGTATAAACTAGAGTACACTAGAATACACTACATCATAAAACAATCCTTAAGAAACCTCTATATCATCATCCTTCGGTTTCCCCGCACCAAACGAACCTCTATCAACCCCTCTTCTGGTCCAAAGATCTGCCTCCTCATTAGCAAAACCTCTTGACATGAGAAAAGACAATCCTTAACCTCAATGTCAAATGTCGAGCTAAACAAAGCATATGTGCATATCTCCAAGGGTATTTGCAATTACCTGACATTCAAGAAATTACTGAAGATGAATCCTCCTCGACATGCAAAAATTCAAACCTCATCTTCCTTGCCTCCCCCAAACCTGTAATCAAAGCCCTAATCTCCGCTATGGTGGAACCTGCAAAACCAATCGGACCTGAAAAAACATGAATCGTCACACCATCGAAATCCCTAAAACCGCCACCAAACCCAGATCTTCCTGGACTACCCATAGAAGAACCATCAAAATATAGCTTTATGAAACCCCCATCTGGCACCGTCCACACCACCTTCTGACTGAAACGAGCAAGCGAAGTAACAAGTAAATCACACAAGCTCCTGGCAATTAAACCCAAAGAAATACCCCTAAATTCCTGCCTAACTGGCACCCACCCAGCCATCATCCCAGTTATGGAATCAACCAACCAAGGCAAAGGTCTCTGAACATCCTGAAAAATACATCTGTTACGTTCACCCCATGTAGTCAAATGGATCGCAAAAAACAGGGACTCCGACATTATCTTACCATGCTACCCCAAACCAGCAAACCTCCACTGATTAAAAAGTGCAACCAAACTCCCCGACATCACCTAATCCACTCCCATCAACCTCAGAAAATGTATCCATATCACCCTGGCAACAAAACAATGAACAAACAAATGATCCACTGACTCCCCTTGATTCTTCCACATAAAACAAATGTGTGGAGAAATGGCCAAATTCCCTCTTTTCTTCTGAAGCATATCACAATTATTAATATGGTATAAAAGGGAAATCCACACAAAAATCGCAACTCTAAAAGGAACTTTCACCTTCCACAACTTGGAAGGGAGAAACAAAACCTGGCCTATATTATCCTCTCTACCAAGGAATATAAAAAATAATTTGGTAGAGAACACACCACTAGATTCCAAGGGCCAAACTCAAACATCCAAAGACTCAAGGAGTCAATACAAGAATGTTGGAGACTATCAATAAGACTTGACAACTCACCCATCTCACATGGTCTAAGATCCCTCCTAAAACCAAGATTCCAAATCAAACCAGCGGACGACCAAGAAAGAATGTAAAATACAACAGCATCCCAATAAGTTACCACCAAAAATATTCTATGAAAAATGGTCTTAAAAACAGACTCCCCCCACAAAAGATCATGCCAAAACCGAACATGCAAACCCCTACCCACCCCAAAACGAAGAATAGCATAAAAAGAAGAAGCGATAGCAGATATGGCCTTCCAAAGACTGACAATAAATTCTTGTTGTTTGATTAATTTTCCTATCATTACCACCCGTCCCATATTTGCTTACAATAACTTTATACCAAAGTGCATCATTATCCATGCCAAACCGCTATAACCATTTGCCAAGAAGAGCTGAATATTACCTAAGTTAAGACCACCTGCATCTTTACTTCTGCAAACTATCTTCCAATTTACCAAATGATCCTTCCTAGTACCACCTCCCTCCCACAAGAAATCCCTCTGAATTTTCTCCAAAATCTTAACTACTCTCACCGGAGCACGAAAAATAGAAAGATAATAAATGGGAAGATTGGCTAAAACAGACCGAGTCAAAGTGGCACGACCCCCCAAAGATAAGTAGTTCCTTTTCCAAGTCGCAAACCTCTTCTCCATTTTTTCTATGACTGTAGACCAAACAAAAGAGGATCTAGCACTCTCCCCTAAAGGGAGGCCAAGGTATCTAATCAGAAGAACTCAAATAGTCCGCAAACTGCTGTAATCTACCCTGATTCACATGAAAACATGAAATGGTAGACTTATCCACATTGTCTTTTAAACCTGAAACCATCTCAAAGCACCTTAAAATGTCCTTAATCCAATACGCTTGTTCCTCCACCGCCTCAAAAAAGATTATAGTATCATCAGTATATTGCAAATGCGAGACAGACAGACTGTCCCGACCCACTGCAAAACCATTAATAAGCCCCATATTTTCCACTTGAGAAAAGAACCTAATCAACACATCACCTACTAGAGTAAAAAGGAATGAAAATAAAGGATCACCCTGTCTAATTCCTCTAGAAGACTCAAAATGCCCATGAACACTCCCATTAACTAAGAATGAAAAGGAAACCTTCAAAATGCATTCACCAATCCACTTCATCCACCTAGCCCCAAATCCCTTCCAATCCAACTACGAATCAATGAAACCCCACTCCACCCGATTATAAACCATTTCCCAGTCCAATTTGCACATAAAATCTGGCAAACCACTCCTCCCTCTTTCCTCTACCACCCCATTTGCCACCAAGAGAGTATCCAAAATTTTCCTCCCCGCAATAAAAGCTAACTGATTCGGAGACACTAGACCTCCAATTACTCCTTTAAGTCTCTCAGCCAACACCTTCGCAATAATCTTGTAAAGACTAGTAATCAAACTAACCAGCCTAAAATCTTTAAGCTCACTAGCCCCACTATTTTTTGTAATAAGCACTAGGAAGGTCTCATTAGTAACTTTATTAATCACCCCATAAGCATAGAACTCATTGAACACCACCATTAAGTCCTTTTTAATAACCTCCTAATAGTCTTGATATAAAACCATGGTAAAACCATCCGGGTTTGGAGCTTTATCCCTCTCCATACCCATAATAGATCTTTTAAGCCCCTCTATCTCAAAAAGATCTCTCCAAGTGTTCCATCTGGCGACTAGAAAGGACCTCACCAAGGATATTCCAAAATTAAAAACAAATTCCTGCTCAGAAGTGTACAAACTAGAATAGAAATTCCTCATAGCCTCCGCGATACTGCCCATATCCTCAATCCTAACTCCATTCACCACGAGACTATTACAGCCTTGTGCAAGGTTTTTGATTGGAAGCTCAAAATAAGGGCCAAGTGACCCTTTCTCTAACTTATATACCATGAAACAGAAATTACACAAATAACACTGAGATTACATCATATAAAAGGACTATAAGTTATAATTTCCTACAAATAATATTAGTAGTGATAATAGTAACATTAATAATAAATGGAGTGGGACGTCCATCACTTCTGTGGATTGATCCCAAAGTTTTCTCTCATCTTCTCTCCTCTTCTTCTATCTTCTCGTCATATATCAAGATCTTGAACTGCAGTTTGCAACTTTCCCCTCTTCTTCTATTCTTCTTTTCCTTTACTTTCTTTTAAAAATTAATTGTAACTAAATTGTAAATGGATTAGTGTTCTTGTATAGAAAGGCAAAATAAAATTTCTATTGAATTGGATTACTGATCCGACCTGGATTGCGGTTCAGACCGTAGCGGTGATCTGTGTTGGAACCAGTCTGGTACCTGATTCGATCAGATCTGGAGTGATTTCAGGCCATATTAATCAAATGTGAGGTGGTTTGACAGGTACAAACAGGTCTGAAGTGGTTTTTATTGTATCTGAATTTGTACAGCTGCAGGGAAGTTTATGTTTTTGACAATTACAGCCTTGTGTAAGGTTTTTGTTCTACTTGGGGCGGGGGGGGAGTGTTATGTGTGGATATTGGTTTCAGTTATTTAGTTGGTTCTCTGTTCAGCCATCAATAATGTCAGCTCTCAGTAATCCAGAAGTCAGGTTTGAAACCAAAACTGTGACTGAAACTACAGTCTTTGGTGATAATCCTAACATCTAGATTACTACAGTAAATCTGGATGAGACAAACTATATGGAGTGGTCTAGATCAACTCGGATGTATAGTGGTGGGAAAAGGAAGCTAGACTATATCAATAGGAAGATTAAGGCTCCAGATCACTTTGATAAATGTGATAATAAGTGGGAGCAAGACAATCTGATGGTTATGTCTTGGATTCTAGGCTCGATGACTCCGAAGATTCATCGAACAATGTACAATCATGAACAGAAAAGGGGATATGGAATAGGATCCCTAGTACATATGGCCAGAAAAGGAATATTGCTAGGCTCTATCAACTTCAACAGGAAATTAGTGATCTCCATGAAGGGGAGATGTATTTTTCTATATATCTAAGGCCTTTGGGAAGAGCTGGATCATTCTCAGCTGTTGGAGTGAAAGAAAGAGAAATATCGACAGCGTTACCGGAAGCAAGTGGAAGAAAATATGATATTTGGCTCTTTAGCTGGTCTTAATCCTGAATTCGAGATGACCGTAGGCAGATATTGGGGAGGCCTGAACTCCCTGGTATTGATCAAGTATTCTACTTGATCCAAAATGACGCCAATCGAAAGCAGGATATGAATCCAGCACCTGGTATACTTGATCCAAAATTATCAAGTATTCTACGTGAATCATTTGTTTTGTACTGGGAAGCTAGTACAAGAAGTTTCAGATTATTTCAGCCAGGTCTTTGGTATTCAAATCTTTAATAATCAGTCTCGTATGAGCAAGTGCTTGCAGTGGTTTAGCTTGGCTACCAAAAGCTCTCCAGTTGGTGTGCGGCATGTACCGAAGAGAGTTAATTCCGGTCATTATCTGCTGGGAAGTTTGGAAGGTCAGGAACAAAGTTCAATTTGAACTTTGAAGAGATTGAAAGTACTAGCTCTCAGTGGATTGCTAATGTTAAACAGTAGCTAAAAGAGCTATCTCACCCTCATTAAGCACAAGAAAGAGGTTTCTTTGCAGGTCATTTGACTCTAGAGACCTTGAAGATTTCAGTTCTTGAGGTCAGACACAGGAGACCTTTATGGTTTGTAAGCACAACAGCGTTGATACAAGCAAAATGTAGATGAGGCTGCCATAGGAAGTCAAAGCTTAGCTGGTGGTGGAGGTGTTCCTAGAAATGGGAATGGTAAATTGTTTTTGCTCTTTCCTATCTTTATGGCACCTGTGCCAATACCGTTGCGGAAGTTTTGGCATTACTGATAGATTGAACAACTGTTTTTTAAGCAGCAGATCAAACCTGTTTTGGTTGAGACAGATTCTAAGGTCATGGCTTACTGGTATCATGATGGTTCTCCACCTTGGTTCCTCAAATCTAGGTGGAAGCAAATTTTGGAGCTTGGTGGTTCTCTTTCAGTTTCTATTATACATCTCTCCCATGAATTCAATTCAGTTGCAGATAGCTTGGTTAAACATGGGTGTCAGAATTTTGGTTTATCATTTTGTTTCTCTTCTTCTAATTTTCCACATGATGCTCAAAGTTGTTTCTTTCTGTCATTCTGGATAAGGTGGGTTTGGGTTATATAAGATTATAAATCTCTTTTTGGGGGTTGTTGCAAGCAATTGTATTTCTGGTGGGTTTCAGATTGGTTTTTCGTATTACTAAAAAAAAGTTTGGTCCAAGGAATTAATGCTATCATATCTCCCTATAATGTATTTACCTTGTTTTGGACATTAATAAAGCAGTAGGGGTCTGTCTAACCCCCCACCCTCCCAATATAAGATGTATTTTCCAGTGGAAGGTGGATCTTTTTTTTTCCTCTTATAGAAGAAAAAGATGACTTTCTCTTTAACATAATCTTATAAACATTCTCAGCAAAGCTGATAGGCTGGAAAATCCATCACATTCCCCACCACCACACCCCCCACAGGCACTTTTTGAAGGACATTTATGAGTGCTACTATTTTCCTGACAATTGTAGCAATTGAAACTGTATCAATTGCCAGACTTGTATATGGCTTCAAATAGGATTATATTGCTATTCATCAAAAGAGAAAAAAAAAAAAAAAAAAGATAGGATTATTTCGCTGTCTTTTTTTATAACTTCTTTCCCCTCCATTGCGCCATCAACTTTTGTCTTTGATATATTGTCATAGCCACTTCCCTACCACTGTTTGCATGACCTTGTCCCTTGATTTTGTGTAGCATATGTAGGCCTTGTGTATATAGAGGTAGTTTTCCCCATAAAGAGTTGTGTGAATAATAAATTATGACTCCACCAGAAAACGTGATGTTTCCTCTAGGCATAGTAAAAGTTTAGGCAAAGTAAAGATATTGCTTGATATATTGCCACCAACGAAAGGGGAAATATCGCTTGATATATCAAGGGAAATATTGATGTCACCCAAAAAGTTAAGGAAATGTGGAAAACATTGGGGAAAAGAGGAAATCCTTGAATAGAACTTTGTGAGATGTCTGCTTAGACATGTTTATACCTAAATAACTCAAAATATTACAAACAAATAATGATATTAACCAAGTAAAGCATGTATAAAGAAGTAAGGCACACGCTATCATGCACATAGTGTAAAGGATCGGCCAATCCCGGTCTAGATCAGCCAGTCCAACTCAAGATCGGCTAGGGACGAACCAAGATCCCTGGCCGATCCCAAAAAAATTTGAAAAAACACCGACTCGGACCGAGTTCGTGTGGATCGGCCAATCTGTCACGAAATCGGCGAGTCGGACCAGACGATCCAAACTGGATCGTCCGACCCATGTCTTTTAAAAAAACTAGCCTACTTGACTCAGGACGAGTTTACAGATATTTACAAAATGGCAGTAGAGGACTTGGAGTCGAAGCTGATGATCAATGTGAGCATTGGGACGAAAAGTCCACCACCCACAACTCCTCCAACGCTTCCTAATGCAGCCCCACAGAATCCTACTATTGATCCCAACACTAACCTCCAACCAAACTCCATCTCCTGCGTTCAATCCAAAAAAAAAAAAAACAAATACTCAAGAAATGTTTCCGTCACCTCGATACGATCAAGTATAAATAAAGAAATTGTATGGCTAAAAGAGAGAGAGAGTATATATAGCGGCCAAACATGTTTATAAGAGGACTCCCCAGTCTGCCACAAGAAATTAACAACCTTGACCAGAATAAATGGTTTTTTTTCTAATTTTTTAAATTGCTTTTTTTTTCCAAATCATTTCGGATCGTCCGATCCAGAGTTGGATCATCCGAAACAGATCCTTTACGCTACTTAAACCACTACCTGACTGCCTTAATGTTTTGTTGACTTGTTTAGGGAGTTTTGATATCGCAACTGTAGAAAATGTTGTAATATGTGGAAGCATGGCTTCTGCTTTGGAATTATTAGGAGCATCTCCTTACTCTCTGTTAATTGAGAAATTTTTTGATATAAAAGGTGGCCATATATTACAGTGAATACTTAGCTGCTATCCTGATTGCTTAACTAAGGAACTCAATATTCGGTATCATTTTGTGACTTAAGTTCGTGTGAGGAGTTTGCATCTCTTCCCAAGACAATGGGGTAACATGTGATGGTAGTTCAGGTTCCCACAAATTTGAGGTAGAGAAATTCTCCTTTCTTCCCAAGATAATTTTTGAGAGGCACAAGGAGTATATTGTCACATCCCAATGGGTGGGACGCCAACCCTAGGGCTAATATTAAATCGGCTAGTGCTTGGAAGAATATTACCTCTCTTTTACCTATGTTTTCTAATAAGGTCAGATTTTCAGTTGGTTCAGGTCTTTCTATTCGCTTTTGGTTTAATGCCTGGTGGGGTGAAAGTTCCTTGGCCTCATGCTTCCCTAGAGTCTTCCGGTTAGTTAGTTGTCAGGATTCCCTTGTAGCCGATGTCTTGAG
>JAUPMG010000011.1:1108178-1118843 GCA_031762675.1 Pachysandra terminalis
ATCCATTTCCTTCACTTCTCGCCAAAACCTTTCCATTGCAAGATATGATCTAGAAAATCCCATTCCACTCGGTCATAGGCTTTTTTCAGATCCAATTTAATGATCAGACCAGGCACTCCAAGTCGAAACCTTTCCTCAACACATTCAAAAGCCACCAATATACTATCTGTAATTTGCCTTCCCATGACAAAAGCACTTTTTTGTTGGGAGACTAACACCGGCATCGCATCCCTCATTCTGATTGACAACACTTTCGTGAGTATCTTTTACAATCTAGTCGCCAAACTTATTGGCCTGAAATCCTTAATATCCTCAGTCCCTAGCTTCTTTGGGATTAGCACCAAAAAGTTAGAGTTTGTGATTTTATGCACAATCCCACGATTAAAGAATTCCTGAAACACCTTCAGGAGCTCCCTTTTCACCACAACCCAATTGTTCTGAAAAAAACTAATAGTGAAACCATCAGGACCCGGGGCTTTGTCCCCAGCCAACTCCCAAACAGCCTCCTTAATTTCCTCTTCCTCAAACTCTCGCTCCATCCAAGACCTTTTCCTAGCGCCTAGGCACCCATCACTTTTGCTTTTCAATGTGAAATCATAAATTTTTTCAGATTTGTACAACTTGGAATAAAATTCTGACAAAGCATCAATGATATCTTCGAATGAATCAATCCAAACATCTCCAACCTTAATCTTGATCACTTCATTCCTAGCCTTCCTCCCATTTGCCAACTTGTGAAAAAATCTTGTATTCCCATCCCTTTTAACCAAGTCGCCCTAGACTTTTGCCTCCAGCTAATCTCTTCCAATTTTAACACTTCTGACAATGTCGCCTTGACTTCTTTTCTCTCCACCACCTCATCATTGCTTAAAATTCTTTCCCCCTCTCCCCTATCAATCTCTTCAATCTTTCCCATCAATATCCTTATACGCTCCCCTATGTCGCCAAAGATCTTGTTCCAAACCCTCATTTTATCCCTAAGTAAGTTTAAACCTTTCATGAATTTAAAACCATCCCAACCTTTAGATGCCCCAATACATTGAACCCACCAAAGTTGAATAGATTCCTTGAAATTAGGGTGTGAGAGCCACAAATTCTCGAATCTAAAAGGAGAAGGACCATGAATTCCCCCTTTTGTACATATTTGAATAGGCCAATGATCTGAGATCGTACTAGTCAATAACCACTGATTTATTGTTGGAAAATGTGCATCCCACTCAACGGATGCCAAGAACCTATCCAATCTACAACGCACAGCCGAGGATTGCTCATTAGTCCTACCACCCCTTAGCGGATAATCAATCAATTCACAATCTCTAATAATAGCTGACAATTTCCTCATACTTCTAGAAACTCTAGCCCTACCATCACTTTTTTCACTCTCAAAATGGTACACATTGAAATCTCTAATTAAACACCAAGCACCGCTAAAATGTGCCCTCAAGTTAGACAATTCTGTCCAGAAACAAGATCTGTCTCTAACCCTATTAGGCTCATAAACCGCTGACAATGCCCACTCAAAATTATCCACTAGACTCTTAAACAGAATAGACAAAAAGAACCTACCTCTAATCACCTCCCCGCCCAGCACCGACTCCCTATCCCACATGATCAAAAGACCACCTGAAGTCCCTATTGAAGGCAGAACTCCCAACTTCGATTCCTATCACTCCACAACCTCATCACTAACCTCACATCAATAACTCTAATGCACATCTCTTTCACTGCCCTTTTCTACTATTCATGGGATACATGTGGGTGATGAGTTGTTTGCGGAGTGTGTCTAGGCCTTTGGGTGTGGTTCTGGAGCCTGGCCGATCTCTTACTTGGGGCTACCTCTAGGGGCAAGCCAAAATCCTTAACTTTTTGGGATCTAGTTATTGAAAGAATCGAGAAAAGGTTAGACATTTGGAAAATGAACTACTTGTCTTTAGGGGGTAAAATCACTCTCATTCAGGTGTCCTTGGCGAATCTCCCTGTTTACTTCATCTCGGTTTGTAGGATCCCTAGAGTGGTGGCTTCTCACATCGAGTGAGTTCAACGAAGTTTTATGTGGGAAGGAACTGGGGGGGAGGAAAGACCATTTGGTCAAGTGGGATGTGGTGTGTAAGACGAGGGAGTGCAGTGGTCTTAATCTGGGTAACACAATGGCTCGCAATGCGGTTTTTTTTGCTAAATGGCTTTGGCGATTCTACTATGAGAGAGAGCACCTGTGGTGTAAGATCATTGTAAGTAAATACGACATTCATTCTAACGGTAGAGATTGAGGTTGAATGCAAGAATCTTTGCGACTAGTCCGTGGCGGCATGTTATTATTTTAGCTCCTTTATTCTTTTCTGTGGGGTATGGGTCTTCTATGTTTTTTTGGCAGGATCTGTGGATTGGTGACATACCTTTTGTCACTCGATTTTTGAGACTTTTCAGGATTGTTTCTGTTTAGTCTTCCGGTGTCAGCGATGTGCTACCCTGGTTTGAGTCGGGTCTTGTTTGGGATCTCTCCCTTCGTAGGAATGTGAGGGAGGGTGAATGTCTCGAGTTGTGTTCTCTTATTGCGGCCGTTGTCAGAGTCGATCGTCTGGATCGTTTGATTTGGACCCCTGATCCTAGAGGTGCTTTCTCATGTCGGTTTTTCTTTAGTCAGTTTCGCCCGATATGGGTGAGATTTTTGCTTCTTTCTCGGTTAAGTACTTATGGTATCCTTCTGTTCCTCCTCGTGTCAAGGCGTTTTCTTGGATTGCGTTATCATATTGGATTAATACGACGGATATGCTTCAAAGAAGGAGGAGGTATATGGCTTTGTCTCCACAGATGTGTTTTCTGTGCAGAGAACATGCAGAGTCTATTGATCATCTATTCCTACATTGCCCCATGGCCGTTGAGATCTGGAGCTTCTTTCTTCTGAGCATTGGAAGGTGGTGGGTGATGCCGGAGGGTATCGGCCAATTGTTAGGCCAGTGGCATTTTCGGGGCTTAGGTGTTCGTGGC
The DNA here is from genome assembly GCA_031762675.1 of Pachysandra terminalis. Lineage (NCBI taxonomy): Eukaryota > Viridiplantae > Streptophyta > Magnoliopsida > Buxales > Buxaceae > Pachysandra > Pachysandra terminalis. Next base: position 1,111,164 of record JAUPMG010000011.1, read on the forward strand.
CGGATTTTGTTCCGTTCAGTGTTCCTTTCGGTTTTGTGGCATATTTGGAGAGGAACCAGCGGATTTTCCAGGATGTTTCTTCCTCGGTGAGGAGTGTGATTGAGGGGACTATGGTCTCTGTGGCTTCGTGGGCCTCAGTCAGGGGGCAGTGTGTTGGTTTATCGACTTCAGATATCATGTCGGATTGGGAGTCGATCTCATTGAGCTAATTTAGGGTTGTTTCGTTTTGCCAGGGGTTTGTCTGGAGTTTCAGGCATTTGGGTGTGTGGGGTTGGTTGTCCTGATGTTGTTTTGATACCCTTTCTTGTTTTTTAGGTGTTCTTTTGTTTGTTTTTGCTCCACTTGTTTTAGTGTCCTGTTAAAATGGTGGTTGCTGTATATCTTTCTTCTTCTTTTCATCTTAATATATTTTCATAAATTATCAAAAAAATACTGGGCTGTAGCCCAAGTCCAGTCTGTCCAGCTTCAGCATACTGCCCCGTTTGTCCATATGAAGAAGAGTGCGATGATGATCCCTCCTGGCCATGAATATATTCAAAACCTGGCTGATTGGATGATGTGGCAGTGCCACTACCAGTACCAGTGCCATATGGCTCGTATCCATAATCGTAAGTAGGCTGATAAGCCGATGATCCTGCTTGGCCATGGCCATAACCATAGTCGTATGATGATGTAGAGCCATCCCGATCATAACTAAATGAAGTTCTCCGGCTAGAACCCGAATGTGGTCCACCACCAAATATGCTAGAAATCCCAACATGAATCATATTAACCCCCGGTGTAATCCCATCTAATCCATGCGGTGCATCATTGGATCATCGTCGTCGATGTCCATGTCCTGAATGGCGTTGTTGACATGGTTGGCATTGGTACTGAGTCCGAATAGGCAGACGCTCAGGGGATGCATCGCCACTGTGACCCTGGGTGACATGATCAATTCGTCGCTCCTTTATGCCACTGTCGCCACCACCACCACCGACATGTCCTGGCCCAACACTAGCCACCTGCTGCACCACCACCATCATCCCCATCATCATCATCATAAAAAATAATGGTGTCATCCTCCTCATCATAACGCGCCTCAGTCCTAGACCCAGTGGACGCTGCAGACCCATCTATCATCCTTTCAAACTCAACATCATCATCTATCCCAGGCCTGTAGTGCTTTGTCGTTTCACTCCTCTCACTCCTGCACTACTCCATACTCGGCTCCCCTAGCCCCAGGGACCCCGCACTGTAACTACTCCTCCCTCAACTTGCCCCTGCTCAGCAGCACTAACTCTCTCAACCAGGCCGCCCAAGTAGCTATTTGGCCTAGTCGGCCTACCCTGCTCATCAAGCTCGTCTAGAACTATCTCCTCTGCGTTAGCCAGCCACTCGGTAAGAGTCTCATCTTCTTTAAATATGTGAGCAAAATCAATTGGCTTGAACTCCCCCTCCCCTCTCCGACTTTGTTTCTGAAGGTGTCATATCCTGAGCCTCATATTATATGCACAAACACCAGCTCTTCCAACTTTGCGTAACCTAGACAGTTCTGCACTTTAGTATGGATGAAAGAGAAAGTATTCCAGTTTCTCTCACATCCACTAGATGAAGCTGTCTGCGATAAGAGTCTTAAGGCACTCTCCTCAAGTATGGGGCATCAGTGCCATATAAAAACCACCACTCAGCTGTAGACAAGCAAACACAAAATTCAGATCTCATATAACTTATAAATTAAGTTTTTCAATTGTTTTCTAAGTTCTAACAAGTAAAATAATACACTAATATCTGATTCAGATGAAGTCCGAGCCCTAATAGCAGCATGATCACCAAATCCATACATAGAATCTCTAAATAGTTTCTCCTAAAGAAAGAGATCGTTAGTTTGTTACTTTGTTAGTGAAAGAGGTTATTAAATCAATCATATTTATTTAACAATTTCTTAGAGTAGAAAATATTTCTTACCTCATTAAGTGCTGCATTAGATCTGGTTAATCACTCTCCAACCTCAAAAATGACCCTTTGGAAAGCACTTATTAACTCCGCATCACTTCCATGGTCTTTGGTATAATGGTATGCCAGATGGAGGTAAAATGTTGAAAAAATGATATAAAATATTCCCTCTAAATCTAACAAGAGTAGGAATTAGGAAAATATATTATAATTTATACTTGCTACATGGATGTCCTCAATGAGCTACTTCTGACATCTCGCATCAATACTTTTACAATAGCTCTTGTAATTCCTAGGAGCAACGGCTTGAATTGCTAGCTTTGATAAGCTGACAGTTTCATATACATAACCCATTGTAGCCTGCTTCTCTCCATCTATCACCTTTAGTACTTTAACGATGTGATCATGTATCTCTGATACTAGCTGTGCACGCTCCTAGAATGGGGGATGAAGGACAATTTGCTGCTTAACTTCTTTTCCAATATTGTCCTTAGCAACCCGACATCCTAGCCACTCATCTGAGAGGAACATCCTTTTTGGGCCTGCCTTCTCCTGAATAATGCTATTAATTGCAATAAAGTTCGATGCAAACCGTGTAATCCCAAGCCTAAGTAGCTCTCATGTAGTGTGCTGCCTCATCAGGTTGAGAACCCAATTATGGTTGTAGATGAAGTTCGTCAACCTCTTGGACTTTTCAATGAAATCTTTCACTAGCTTCCTCTCTCCAGAGTCATGTAACATCAGATTAATACAATGTGCAGCATAATGTGTCCAATACAAATGCTTCCTCTTCCGCATCAACAATTCTCCTGCTTTCTTGAATGAGGATTGGTTGTCAGTGACAACCTGTACAATATATTTCTCCCTAATCTCTTCTACAACTTCATCTATCAATTTGAAGATGTACTGGTGATCCTTTATCTAATCAGATGCATTCACTGACTTATGAAAGCACTAAGAAATTTATAATGGACAACTTGGTAGGCCCTGTCCAACCATCACACATAATAGTCATCCCAAATTGTTCCCATTTCTTTATAATTGACTGAATATAAGTCTGCATCTTCTCAACCTCTGCATCTAGAATAGGATTTGTGATCTCATATGCGGTAGAACTCTTAATCCATGGGCCGGCTTTAGCAATCTCATCGATCATAGTATGATAATATGGGTTGTTTGCTGCATTCGGTGGGATGTTGTTGTATATAAACCATCTACCAATGGCTTGCTTCACATTCTTTTCCCATTTTCCTGGATGCCAAACATCCTTCAGCCTACGCTGCGTCTCATCTCTACTACTGTAACTAGAGGGATCCATCTCCTCGAGACCGGAAACCCTAGCCCTTCTTAGAAGCCTTCTTAGACTTCTTCCCAACCATTTTGTCAAAAGCGTCTCTGACACTTGTGCTACGCATCAAACCACGCCCAACCCTCCCAACATCCAACATCCATACCTCCTATGTCTATCTCTCTCCGGTGCTGATCATATATCAACCTCCTCATTGCAGCCTCATACTGCTCTCTCTCAAGGGGTGTCATTGCATCATCATCATCATCATCATCATCATCATCAACATTCTCCTGTAGCTACATGCCCTTTCCTTTATCCCTCCCAATCCCATTAGATGATCCCCCTGTCACCCTCTCCCTCATAGCTTCCCTCTTAATAGCAATCTCAGCCTTTTCCTTCTTTGAATTCCTAAGGTGCTCCCTTACAGCCCTCGATACCTCCACTGGGCCATTCAAACACTTCTTTACATTGGGATTCTCTCCTGCTACATGGTTTTTCAATCTCGTGATCCCACCTCCTTTCGTCTCCTTATGTCAGTAATTACATATTGCCCATAATCTATTCCCATCTATAGCTTCTGCGTGCTGCCAACCAATATCAACTGTCTTCCTCTCCTTTGTCTTAGGCGCCATGTCTACAAAAAAACAAGACAATAACAATTTAACCTAAGTACACACACAACACATAAGAAATTAAGAATAAAATAGCATTTATGAAACTAAATCAATGAAGGATTTACATAATATAATTTTTATAAATAAACAAAGCAAAATAAAAATTTGAACACATTTCATTTAAATAATATATATATTTTTATATTTTTTATTGCTGTTTTATCAGAAAAATAATTTAAAAAATAACTATTTTTTATACAAAATATAGATTAATTATAGGGGTGATAGATCAACCCCAAACCTATCACATATAAAAAATTCAACCTTAAACATAAGGTTTAAAAGGTTTTTTTCTTAAAAAAATAAAATTTTGGCACTTTTTGAAAAGCCAGAAAAAACTGATTTTTTGCAACAAAAAACCCTTCAAGATCTATGGATTTCACTTGAAATCCATAGATCCATCATGTTTACAGCTAAATCTATGCATTTTGATCTAACAGAATTGATTTATAATGAAAAAAATAGTAAATGACATACCTGTGCAAAAACTGTGGATCAAGAACAAAAGTTTGGCTTGATTCACAAGCTTTGAGGTTTTGCAAACAAACCCGAGATTTTAGGTTGAAAAGTTATGTGTTAGATTGGGTTTTGATAGTTTTCCAATTAGGTTTTTGGTTAGGGAGCTATGGAGAAGAAGGAGAACACTTAGAGTTCGTTTGGTTTTTTTTTTAGGCTTTATCGACATTCGTGATCGATATTGTCGTTAAATTGAATATTTCGAGATGTATGGACTCGAATCGCGCGATACGGTCGATAAATTGATCGTATCGTGCGATACGGTGCTCTTTTTTGTTATCGTATCAAACATGCTCGTATCGTATCGAGTGGCTCAATACATGATACGTATCGCCCATATCGGGCGATACGATACGACATATATATATATATATATTTATATATATTTTGATCGATAACAAAGGAGATTTATATATAGAAAAGAATGTACAAAAAGCAGGAAAAAAGAAAGTAACCAGTTCCCCAAGAAAGAGAACTAACTACAAATATACAGAAACAATGCTAAAGAGACCCAAGAAAACCATACAGAAACTACATCACAATAATGGTATCCCAACTTCTAATAAGATCTGAGGAAGAAATGTTTTGAAGCTCAGGAAGAGCCCCACACCATGCAGTCGTGATATCCAAAATAAGATCAATAAGTCGCTTCGAACTCCTCCAAGAATCCTCGAAAATTCTTTTGTTTCGTTCTCCCCAAATCTCCCAAGGAATGCATAAAAACAGAACCCTGTAGATAATCTGACCCTTCTTCCCCAAAGCGGAGAATCCTTACTGATCGAAAAGGTCTCTAACATGTGTTGGGGGTGCCCATGCCACACCAATACTCCTCACAAATGATCCCTACACCTTCTCTGCGTGCTCACAAGTAAGAAAACGATGGTCAATGGATTCTTCATTTTGCATGCACATCACACAAATTTGAGGGGACGAAGCCATAAATTTTCTTCTCCTCTGAAGATTATCTGCAATATTAATGCGATTAAGGAAAACAGTCCACACAAAGAGTTTAACTCTGGGAGGAACTTTAGAACCCCAAAGACGAGAGGTGGAGAAAGGAAGCAAATGATTAGGACTACACTTCCGAATGGAACCGAAGAAAGATTTACAAAAGAAAATACCACTAGGGTCCAAACACCAGACACGAGAATCAGGGGAGGACTCATCAATGATCACATTATTAAGACGTTCAAAAAGGTTACCTAACTCCTCCACCTTTGTCGAACTCGGGGAACGACAAAGAGGAGGGTTCCAAGAAAGACCCAAAATGGACCAACTCAAAACACCATAAACGAAGGAATCCTGAGAACAAACTAATCGAAAAACTCTAGGAATGTAGGAGTCTAAAGATTGATCTCAGTCCAAAGCGAATAGACATACCAGAACCCACAGAAAATCTAACCTTGTTGAAGAATTCATGAAATAATGAAGTAATATATTTCCAGGCATTGGATGCTTTAATATTAGCCCTAAGATTGACATCCCAGACATTTGAATGAACACCAAATTTACTAGCAATGACGGAACGCCACAGAGCCTTCTTTTACGTGCTAAACCTCTATAACCATTTGCCCAAAAAGGTTGATTTCGAGAGTGAAGATTGCCCAAGTTAAGCCCACCTATATCCCTTTCCTTACAAACATCAACCCATCTCACTAAGTGATCCTTCTTCGCCCCTCCACCCTCCCAAAGAAAGTCTCGCTGAAGTTTTTTAATCCTATTAATCACTGACTTCGGCGCCTGAAACATGGACATATAATAAGTGGGTAAGCTACTAAGGGACGCTTGAATCAAAGTGACACAACCTCCAAGAGATAGGTACTTGCGTTTCCACGAAGTCAATCTTTTCTCCATTTTTTCTAAAACCGGTGCCCAAAATTGAACTCTTATAATTCCCATTCAAAGGTATTCCTAAATACTTCATCGGCCACTCTCCCACCCCACAACCCATAAAGGCAAAACACTCCTGAAGATAAGTCTCCTCCACATTGCTACCAGACAAACTACTCTCATCTAAATTCACATTCAATCCTGTGACCATCTCAAAACATTTCAAAATACATTTAGTCCAAAAGATATTATCCTTAGTGGCATCCAAGAAGAAGATTGTATCGCCTGCAAACTGCAAGTGAGATACAGGGATATGATCTCTCCGAACTCTAAACCCTGAATCCTACCAAGCTCCTCTGCTTTCCTGAGAAACTTACTCAACACATCACTCACAAGGGTAAAAACAAGAGGAGATAACGGATCCCCCTGCCTAAGACCACGAGAAGACGGGAAAAGATCCGCTATACCCCCATTGAGACAGAACGAGAATTAAACATTACTAATATAACCCTTAATCCACCTACGCCACCGATCTGGAAACCCTTTCCACCTTAGAACGGACTCCACGAAATTCCACTCAACCTTATCATAAGCTTTTTCCAAGTCGACTTTCAACACAATACCTTTCTGCCCCTCGATATTTTTTTTATCTTCAATACACTCATTAGCAATGAGGATACAATCCAAGAACTGTCTCCCTTTGATGAAAGCACTCTGGTTACTAGACACCAAACCCCCAATCACCTCTTTCAGTCGATTAGCAACATGGTTCTAAATATCGTATTGTATCGTCCGATACGGTCGATACGTATCGTGTATCGACATTGTCGATACGATACTTACCTTCTCGAAACGAAACACCCAAAAAACACAGCTTATCGCGCAGTACGCTTAATTTATCGAGCGTATCGTGTGATACACTGTTGATATTCTCTTTGAAAAAAAAAAGACCAGGAGAAAAAAAACAGAGAGAGAGACTGTGTGTGTGTGTGTGTGAGAGAGAGAGAGAGAGAGAGAGAGAGAGAGAGAAATGGATTTAAAAAAAAATAAAAAAGAACAAAGCAGATTCGAATGGAGAAAAAAAAACAGATTCAAAGAGAAAGAAGAGAAGAGAGAGAGAGAGAAAGAGAGAAATACATGGATTTAAAAAAAAAGAATAGAACTGAAAAAAATCGAATGGAGAGAGAGAGAAAGAGAGAGAGAGAGAGAAGAGCGGTACCTGGCTGGTGGCTGCGACGCTGCGTTGAGCTGCTCCTCCTCTTCCTTCTTCTTCTTCTTCTTCTTCTTCTTCTCCGTTCCTCCCCTTTTTTTCTTTTACTTTTTTGGTCTGGTAAGAGTTGGCAGCATTAGGCTATACTTATAAATATTATAAATTTATATTATTATACATACAAATATATAAATATTGCATATAATCATATTTTAATTTTATGG
>JAUPMG010000011.1:1147631-1167916 GCA_031762675.1 Pachysandra terminalis
GTTGGCCAAGCATAGCCAGTACCATGCCCAAACTTCCAAACAAAAGAGGAAATCCAAAGCTAAGTGCAAGTACAATAACAGGCAAGCCCCACATCACGGACCAAACAACCAGATCATTAGGTGGAGAAGAGCAGCATCACCCAAAACCATAAGCCCCCAGAAAAATTTGGATGCCCTGCAGCAACAGAACAGCCTCCATCAGCAAAGGGAACTACCTACAATGGTGTCGCAAGAACTCCACCACTTACATCACAACATTAGCTGCCCACAACAGCATCAGGACATCCCACAAGCAAGGGCAGCCAATAGAACAGCCCCCAACAGCAATGATGTCACAAGAACTCCAACACAGTCAGCAGCAACTGCCCACAACAGCAACGCAACAGCCTGCAAGCAAGGGAAACCTGAAGCATAATCAGCCCAAGTAATAGCCCCAACACCAGTAGACCAAACAGCAACACTGCTGCCACCAACAGCAACAAGCGTAGCACCCAAGGGAACACACAGCAAATCTGAACAGAAAACCGCACTGAGCTGCACTCGGGCATAACAATTAACTCACTTCCAATTGGCAAGAGTCCCCCAGTTGTTCATAAGGGATCTGTTCCTAGGAGAGTCCACGATCTGATGGCCTACGAAGTTGAATCTGTCGATGACTTCCCTACAGATGGTATTGTAAATCAGCCAAGAAGGGGATATCTTAGCTTTGAAGATTCTAGTATTTCTCTCTTTCCAGATGTGATAGATGGTGGCGTTGAAAGCAAGCCTATGGATCAAACAGTTTTTTTCCACCAATCTTTCAGAGCACCACTCAAGCTCCTCATTCCAAGGGAGAGGAGACCTCTGAATCAGGCATCTACTGAGAACTGCCATCCATAATTCCTTCCAGAAAATGCATTCAAAAATTAGATGTTCATGAGACTCTTGTTCAGTATTGCACAACACACATTTCTATGAAGCAAACCAAATCTGACCAATTTATCCATAGTGGAAAGGTGAGACTGGGCAGCAATCCAACAAATAAAAGAATGTTTTAATATATTGTTGGAAAACCAGATCACCTTGAACGGCTTGGAGGAATCATGGGTAGGATGGAGAAGAAACCATGTGTTCCTCACATCAAATCTACCGTGGGGCTGGGAAGCCACACAACCCTGTCAAGGCCAAAAGAGATATTAATATTGGTTAGTTATTGCTAAACAGAGTTGAGAATGGGATTTGTGGACTGCAGATTCATCCACCCTCCATCAGAGAAAATCCTGTCCACCTTATCATTTATGTTAAATCCTTCACAATACATTTACCTAGGAGTGATGATTTTGATCAAGGGACCTTTCGGATGCCAGTTATCATACCAGAGCCAAGTGTTTCTTCCATTAGCAATCTGATTAGCCATAAGTAATCTAGTCTTCTCACGAAGGTTGAGAATTTTCCTCCAAACCCACGAACAAGAATTAGGGACCTTGATTGTCCAGAAATTGTTGTTTTTCACCAGCTGGTTCTTGATCCAATCAGCCCAAAGTGAAGGACTTCCAAATTGGATGAGCCATATGTACCTCATGATCAAGATCTCATTTCTATTCTCAGCTTTGAAAACACCAAGACCACCATTTTCCTTACGAGAACAGATTTTCTCCCAAGCAATGGGGTGGATTTTTCTTCTTAATTCAGAATCAGCCCACAGGAAGCTAGAACAAGCTTTATCAATCTATCGCAAAACTTTCTTTGGAAGAATGAAGCAGCTTTGCTAGTGGAGCTGAATCCCCTGGAGGACCGACCTGATCAGAACCAAACGCCTAGCAAAGGAAAGGCATCTCCCCTTCCACCCTTGAATTCTCGAAGCTATGTTGTCAAGGATAGGTTGGCAGTCTCTAATCTTGAGTTTGGTAGAAATAAGAGGAACACCCAGATACTTGATGGGTAGTTGACCACACAAAAATCCAAGTAAATCAAGTATAATGGGTTTATCAAGTTCAGAAACACCAGCAAAGAACATCAAATTTTGTTGCCATTAGCCTTCAGGCCTGAAAAGCTCTCAAACTTAGTCAAGACCTCATGGAATATTTCAATGGAGTGTTGATCAGCTTTGGAGAAGAGAAAAATGTCATCTGCAAAACAAATCATAGAGATTCTGAGATCACTGCATCTAGGATGAAAGGAAAAGTTTGGATGACAAGTGACTTGGCACAGGAGTCTATAAAGAACCTCCGTGACCATGACAAAGAGGTATGAGGAGAGAGGGTCTCCTTGTCTTAGCCCCCTCTTACCAATGATGAAACCTTCAAGGCTTTGACCTGAACAGAGAATGCAGTAGTAGATATACAGGCTTTGATCCATTTACGCATCATCAGGGGATAGCCCCATTTCTCAAGAATAAAGTATATTAAATTCCAACTCACAGAGTCATAGGATTTCTGAAGGTCAACCTTAATTGCACATCTAGGAGTACCTATGTCAAGGTGATAGTCATGAAGGAGCTCATGAGCAAGTAGGATGTTATCCGAAATTCTTCTTCCCGGGATAAAGGCAGATTGGTAATTACCAATGAGGGAGTTCAGCACCTCTTTCATCCTGTCAGCAATAAGTTTAGCAATACACTTGTATATAGTGTTGCAACAAGCAATTGGTCTAAAGTCAGAGGCAGTGGAAGCATTCGGTGTCTTCGGGATTAAACATAAGATGGTATGGTTAATCTGTTTAAGCATCATACCAGTTTTGAAGAATTCAGCAATGGCGGAGGTCACAGCACTCCAACAATATCCCGAGCATTCTTAAAGAAAAGGACATTATATCCGTCAGGTCCAGGAGCTTTGTTATCAAGGAGTCTAAACATACATTTTTTGATGTCATCATCACTAAAAAGTCTGCCAAGCTCACGACTTTGGTCCTCATTCAGCCCAGATCCCATAAAGTCAGAGTTCAAGTTACTCAATGAAGACAAGTGAGGGAGACCCAAGATAGAGAAGTGTTCAATGAAAACTTTAGCAATTTGGGATTGACCTTCAACAAGATCCCCATCACTGTTCTTGATGTTTGTGACCTTATTCTTGGCTCTGTGACCTAATATGGTGTTGTGGAAGAAGGCAGTGTTGTAATCTCCCAAGTTAAGCCACTTTATTCTAGCTTTCTGCCTAGTCTGAGATTCAAGATTTGAGGCCAGCTCCTTGTACTTGTAATAAGCATCCTTCTCGACCTGAGAAGCTCTTGATTCGAGGGGTCAACCAAGAGATCTGATTGAGCAGTACACAAATCAATGCGAGCTAGCCTGACCTGACCTGACCTTCCAAATCAGTAAACAAGTTCTTACTCCAGCTCTTCAAACAACCTTTCAGTCTCTTCAATTTTGTAATCAGTCTAAACATGGGTGTTCCCTCAACAGGTTCATGCCAACTTTGGGACACAATATCTCTATAACCAAATTGTTTAGTCCATAAATCATAAAATTTGAAAGGGATGTTCAGTTTAGGAATATCATCATACATTGAAACCATAATAGGAGAATGGTCAGAAATACCAGGAAGGAAAAATTCAGCCTATGCAGCATTGAAGCTCCTGAGCCATTCATGGTTGACAAGCACCCTATCGAGCTTAGACATGATCATATCAATTCCATGGCTACAATTTGACGAGGTAAGACGAAAACCAGTAGCCCTGATGTCCATAAGGCCAGGAAGATCAATGGCATCATTGAACTTCGAGACAGCTACAGAATTGATACGTAGGCCTCCATGTTTCTCGTCAGAAAATCTCACCACATTGAAATCACCAATAGCAGCCCAAGCATCCGAGGTAACAAGAGGACAAGAATCTCCAGTCTTCTTCTGGCACCTATGTCATTCATCCCATAAACAAAAGAGACCAAGAACAAATCATTGTTCTAGATGTTTGTGACAGAGGTGTGGATGAATTGGTCACTCTTCCTAATAACCTGAACATCAAAGATATTCGGATCCCAAAGAACCCAAATTCTCCCCCTAGGAGAGTCAGAGTAGTTGTGCATGATTTGCCACCCTGGACAATTGTAATTAGCAGCAAGGCTGCAATTTGTGCTACTAACTTTAGTCTCCAGTAGGCTAATAAGGCTAATCCTGTGAGTTTGAATAAGGTACTTGATCTCACCTTGTTTGGAGGGGTGAGATCAAGAGTTTCAACAGCACTCGAATTCTGTTTCTTTTTCTTCGAGGAAATAGATCGCTGGCTAGTGCCTTTACCCTTGAGCTCAGGATCTCCCTCCCCAGATGACATGGGAGATCCTGTCCCTTTCTCACTCTCAAAGTGCATCTCCTTGTCCTGAGGATTAACCTCTTCACCAGACTGATCTAAGTAGATAAACCTGTTCTTAGGTTTAAGTTCCTTTCCTTTGCTACCTCTAGAACCTAGTGAAGGGGAGATAGAGTGCACAATGCTCGGTTCTGAGTTTTGCTAAGGTAATTCAGCTGAGCAGTTCGCAGGGGGCACGTATCATTGGGGATTATAGAGCCATAAACCTGTACACTCTCCTCTATATGGTCTACAGAGACAACATTATGATCATGGTTGAAAATATCGTATTGAGCTAGTGTATCAGTCCATTCGAAAATGGATACGTATCGAGTATCGTATCGGATATGCATGGATACACTGTAAAAGTCATAGATACGGTGAATACGCAAGGAAAATGAAGGATACATAAAACAAGACCCACTTTTATGCAAAGATACGGTAAAGATATGATAAATTAACATGTTTTTTATATAATACACCCACACATATAATGTATATTAACATGAAAACCGACCGCTACACGTGCAGGAACATGAAAACTTAAAACTTCATTAAGTGTAAAGTCTTAACATATCACATAAACTAATAAAACATAAAGAAAAGCATACATATCTAGTGGGATCAATTCCCTATAAGTAACAAGTTGTAATCATAATTTAAGACATAGAAAGATACTTTCAAACGTCACCAAATGAATTCAAAATCCATTAGGAATATCTTAGAACAAAAAAGAACAACTTTTATTATATATAGATGTATATTTCAAACAAAAAGCCTTCTTATTCGACAGTCTTCAGAGAAGGTAAATAGCAAATGAAAGGAGAAGAAGAACGATAAGGAGAAGGATAAGAAAAAGAATATTAGCCCAACCAAACAAATATTCTCTCTCTCTCTTCCATTTTTTTTCCTTGTTCTTTTTTGAAATTAGGTTAGTAATTTAAGGGTTTCTATTTGTGTTTTTTTTTCCTTCCCTTTTTTTGATCCTTGTTTAGTTTTCATCGTCTTTTTTTTATCAGTATCCAGCGTATCGAGCATATCGAGGCAGTATCAAGCGTATCGAGACTATATCGACAATGTATCGATCGTATCGATAATGTATCGACCGATACACTGTAAAAAGATACGTATTGTATCGTAATGTTGCCTATCGTGTCGTATCGGTCAATACACGATACGTATCGACCGTATCGACACAATATTTTATACCATGATTATGATCAGCTTGTTTATATTCCTAACTCATTTGGATTGATTTCAGTCATTGCTACCATTTCTTCCATCACTGTGGTGGGGGGCCTAGTCTACTTTCCTGACACTCAATTGGATTGATTTCGGGTATTACTACCATTTCTTCCATCACTGTGGTGACAATTGTTGGAAACACATTTTCAATCACCTCATTTGCATTATTCTGCTCTGCCTCAACAGACTCCATAAGACTCTCCACATACCCAGGGGCCTTATCAAACTTCCTATCCGTTGCTTTCCAAATCGTGGAAGGAACCTTCAAACATTTAGTAGTTGAATGCCCAAAGCATTTACAGTTATCACATTACTAGGCTTCCAAGAATATTCCACTTCAATTTTGACGGCCTCATCAACCTTATCATCCAAAAAATGTTCTTGGAAAGGTTGAATCTGTAGAGATTTCTACACACACTCTTGCGAAGTTGAGACGCAGGTGATTCGTTGTGGCATCATCGAGGTACAGCCTCCCCAAGGCACTTGCAATGCAGCTCAACCTTGAGGGGTGCCAGTATGCCATTGGAACATTTCTCAATTTAACCCAGATTGGCACACGGTTAGTGACGATTTTGTCAAAGCTCATCTTTGGAGACCAAGTTGTGAAAACAATCAGCTTGCCTCCAAAATGCCAGGGGACTTCCTCCATAACAGATCTTCTAGTATCTGCATTGCCAAATTTGAAAAGGAAAAAGCCATTGGGAAGGGCAATGACTTTGACCATACCCGTTCTACCCCAAAGCTTCTCAGCAAACTGTTTAACAATCGGACAAGGGAGTTTTTTGTCAATGAATTGGTCCACCAGGCAGTCCTCCCAGATCTTGATGCCTTCTTCCTTAACCGAGGGAGGAGGGCAAACCATCGGAGCTCCATCGCAAGGAGCAATAGGGAAGGACTAGAGCAGCGTACGAGAATGACTAACCGAGGAGAAGAGCTGATTCCACCTAGGACGGTCAGGGATCAGAACAGCAGGGGAAAGAACCGAGGAAGAAGAAAGGTTAGCATTGCCTAAGGTAGTAGGGGGAGCGGCAGGAGGAGAAGGCCTGCCATTAGGCAAGCAAGCGGGTTGCGACAAAAGACTCCCAGGGGACAGAGGAAAGGACAGGCCAGGTAGGGAAGGAAGGGGGGCTCGATGGATGCAGGAGAAGAGCCAAAAGAGGGGGACAGGAGGTGGGGTGGGTCTGGGGATCAGAAGAGACGTTACCCAAAATAGAAGGAGTATTGGGGGAGTGGGAAAAGGCGGGAACAAAAACAAGATTTTAAGGAGAGTTTAGGGTCGGGTCACGGGCCAAAATACCTGGACCCGACAGACGACCCGAAAGCAAAGTGCCACCTTCAAGGACAAAGAGGAATGTGGAGCTCATCGGGAGCGAGTTCCGCTGAGGATGGGAAGCAGCAGGGTTTGGTGGGGACGCTATGTCCACCTAGGCACCCCAGCATAGCCCAGAAGAGATCCTGTGGCAGAGGGCAGCACTGGAGGAACAGGGGAAACAGCAAAAAGAAGAAGAGGACCCCAAGAAGACACCGTCAATGGGAAAGAGACCAACCCAGCCCATAAAGGAAGAGAAAGGAAGGGTGGAGGGGGGGGGGGGGAGGGGCGAAGATCAGGGAGCGTAAGCGCAAAGAAGACTAGAGGAAGAAGGAAAGGCAACTCGAGAAGAAAGGGAAGTAAACAAGGAGTGGGGTTGGAAACAGACCAAAGAACTGAAGAGGAACTGCTCCAGAACACAAGCGTCCAGGAAAGGAAACAAATCACCTCCGAGGAACCTTCACTGCCAGAGCACTACCAACACCGAAGAACCGAGAGCTGCTGAGTGATGTTGCTGCTCTTGCTGTTCTTCAAAACGCATATTCAATGAGGGGTAGTGTTAGTAATTATAAAACTCATATTCAATTTCTGAACGCATGAACGTGTGTGGAGTAGTGGGGTGTCATGGGGTTGGAATGGTGAGGGAAATATGGAAGGTTTCCTTATTTCTCTAATTCACTTCCCCATTTTGTAAGAATTGTTTATTTAAATAAGAGAATGGCCTGTCAACCCGATCTTTTATAGACAATAATTCTATTCTTTTTTTTCTTCTCTTCATCTTCTTCTCTTCCTTTTCTTTGCTTTCTATCTATCATTAAATCTTTTAATTGCTACAAGCATGATATGACCAAACATATTGAAGTTGATCGGCATTTCATTAAGGAGAGGGTGGACTTAAATGAACTTTTACCATTTGTACATATAGATGACAACTAGCTGATTTCCTCGTCAAAGGGATTCTTAAGAAAAAAAATGGATGATGTCTTATGCAAGCTGAACATGATTGACATATATCCTCAGCTTTAGGGGGAGTGATGTAAATGTGAGATATAACCAGGGGTAGTTTAGTATTGTTGCTATGTTATTATGAATAACCTTGTTCTTTCTTTTCTCAAATACTTTTCTCTTCTTTTTTGCCTTCATCATTTGTTTCTGTACCCTGTCTTCTCTACTAATCACAACTTGGATTTATATCCCCAAGTATAGTTTAGGTATGGTTTTTTCTACCATGAAGAGTGATGATTGTGGCCAATTCAGACAATCAGTTGGCAGGGCACTCACTGGATAAGTCATGTTGATAACATTTTCACCTGTGTAAGTCCCATAAGTACCTCTATATTGGCTTTTCTAATGTTTAGTAGACCGAGTTGAAGTTTTTAATATTTTTCGAGTTTTCTTCAAGAATGACGTTGGGTTAGGGGATGCTTTTCTTTGCCATGTGATAGATGTGTTTGAGGTTTAAACTTGGTATTTGAATTAGAAACATGTGGACAAGGGCGATTTGTCGAATAATTACCATATATTAAATCCATTATAGGATTCTTACTCTTGACAAATGGGTTTGCCAAATCATTGACCACATATAAGATTAGTTTATTCATATTACTGAAAATCCTTCATTGGGGTCATCCCCCTCTCAATCTTTATCTTTTTTTCCGTTTTTTTTAAAAGGAAATTTTATGTTATGTAAAGGAGAAAAATTAATAAATAATCCTTGGACCACTTTGAGCACTAAATACCATAGGTTTAATAGAACCAAGATATGAGTTAGCACTTATTGAACTTGTTCCTATTTTCAAAGATTCATTGTCCCTTTCCTTCCAAATTTTCTGACAAATGGCAATGGAGTATCTTCTATAAATGCCTTCCCCACTTACCCGGATTGCCTAACATCCAACTTTCGATAAGTTAAAAAGGGCTCTTGAAGTGCTAGTGAGATGTAAAATAAAGTTGAAGATGATACCAAATCCTTCTCCAGAATCAACAATAACATCAATACCCACGATCACACCTCCATAGTGAGCACAAAAATTTCAACGTTTTCCTCGTGCTATATAGATTATCTATTTTAAGGATCTTACCTGCAAGGGCATGGCAATATTTTTGACACCTTTCCTTTTGGTAACATATTTGCTATTTAAACTTTACTATTATCGCATCCCATACTCTTATGGACATACTTGTCTTTACTAAGTTCTATTAATAGGACCTAATCCATATAAAATTTCTTTGGTCGTGAGCTTCATATAGAAAACACCTAAGGCTTTACCTCCTTGGAATTGCACCTCTTTTTCCACTTAATGAGGTTATGTTTGCATTTCCTTTCCATATGATCTTCCAAGATCTCACCCTACTACCATTACAAACTTCGAATAAGTGTAACGAACTATTTGAAAATGTTTTTTATTGCCTTCTTAGCAGATTAAAAATTAATTTCAATTCCATCTCTATGCTTAATGATTTTCATTGCTTATGAGTCCTCTCATAGAGCTTAAAGGCTATACTTTAAATCTTCAAATCCATATAAGAAGTGCTCATAAGCTGCATTAAGTGTAGAGAAAGGAAGCCTATTTCCATAGGACATAACATTTTTTCCACTTAAAAAAGTTCATACCTCCCATCCTCTCCTTTCCATATATATTTCCAACTTCTCAAACCTTGAGGTCATCAAAACTCAAAGCATTAGGATATTAAATAAATGTGTAAAAAGGCTGGGAAATGTGCTATGAACATTGGATAAGGATCATTCTCTACAAGGCAAGGGTTCAGTTGAATGATCCACGATGTGGTCCAACTATAACTTGGAATGATGAGAGGAAAACGAGAATAAGATAATATGAACACATCACATTCATCTTGATGCACAAGTAGCACTAGTCAACTTCTACAAAGTATTTTTAACTTTCATAAAAATGCATATGCAATAAGGGAACCTGTTCACGCAC
Organism: Pachysandra terminalis; assembly: GCA_031762675.1. NCBI lineage: Eukaryota > Viridiplantae > Streptophyta > Magnoliopsida > Buxales > Buxaceae > Pachysandra > Pachysandra terminalis. The sequence goes on from JAUPMG010000011.1 coordinate 1,157,391, forward strand.
ACGATCTCTGCTGTCCCCTAACAATTGACCTTAAAAAAATTTAATAAAAGTAAAATGAATGTTCCAAAATAAGTTAGAAAACACCTTGCAGATAAGAAAAACTATTTAACTAGAATTCATGCCTAATTAAATTAAAATATTATACAAATTTGAAATAAGAAAAAAATTGGTTACTATTATTCAAAATTTAAAAGACTATTGAAATAAATCAAGTTACCTCATCTACTGACTAGAGCTTTATTAAAGTAACTTGGGCTCCTATTGAAGGCTTAGAATAGTGAAGATAAAAACTAAAACCTTGAATACTTGAATATTTCAAGCGGATATAAGAGAGTTGGAATAAGCAATGATGTGTGAGTGAGAAAGAAGATAATATCAAATATGGTGCAGGAAATTATGTGACTGCATGCTATATGTGTTCGCATATGCAGTTTGAAGAAAAAAAACTTCATATGCAATAATTTTAGAAAATCCGATTGCATCAGAGAACCATGCTTCTACACTGATACTTTTAACTCTTATAAGCATGTATACTATAAGAAACACGCCTTAACATCTCTAAGTATGAGCTACTGCCTTTCAAAGAATGATAAAATCGTCTACAAACTGGAGATGATTAATAATTAAATTTACACATGCACAAAGAATTTTTTTACAGAACATTACCCTTGCATAGAGATTCACCTAAATTGATAAAAAAGGAAATGGGGAGAGGATGAGGATCTGCTTGTTGTAGAGCCCTTAAGCTAAGAAGAAACACCAATCTGTTCTCCATTTACTAGAACCAAGAAAGAGGTCGAGGACCCTAAATCTTCATCTGCTTTCTCCATTTCACGTTAGTTTCCATTATATCTTAGTAAGTTTGTATTGAATCAAGAAAGAGGTTGGAGAACCCAAAACTTCATCCTCTTTCTCCATTCTACATCAGTGCCCATCCTTTCTTAGTAAGCTCATAATCATTTTTTTATAAATAATGAAAGAGTAAGCTCATAATCATTAATCCAACTAATCTGATCTTATGCCTTTGTTAGTGCCAAAACCACAAGTGACAACTTGAACACCATTTCTAAGTCCTTAACCAAGGCAATTTGAGTAGTCAAGCTCTAGTTAAGAACTTCCTTACCTTGAATAAAGCTCCTTGGTTTGGTCATATAATGGGCCACATCACATTAATTCTTAACACAAGGGCTTTTGATATGATCTTATACATGCTTTCCATTATTTGTTGTCTTTGGTGCATCCTTTTAGGAATCTAATCCATAGTAATGGTATAAGTGTTTCTCTACATTTAGCTTTGTTGAGGTAATCTATTGAGTAGCCAACATTAAAGATGAAGTCCCTCTTGATGATCCTCCTAATACTACGGAAAACCTTTTGGACCAAGGCACTAGGAACCATCCCTCACACATTAACTTTAAACTTTCAGAAACATCTGTTGAAAGGTCTTCTCATCCAATTAGTTAAGTTTGAAGGAATATGATCAAGAGAAGCCATCAAGATTTCTCCCTTAAGGTTTGCTTCTATATAAATGCTAAAATAGTGATGTACCATACCAACATGGACTATTCAATCCAATGTTTTTAAATTCTAAGGCGTGAAGCAAGGCATTCTACATGATCAAAGCCTCATGGTGTGAGGCGTATTCCTCACAAGAACGCATTTACATTGAACATACAAGGCTACGAACTACATGGTATATATATATATATATTTGTGTGTGTGTGTGTGTGTGTATGTGTGTGCCACCAGGTTTACTTACATGGTGAGATATTGCTTTTTCTCCCTCACGGAAAAATGATGTGGCCAATCCAGACCGTCCACCAGATGGGAGATGGACCACATAAACAATAGTTTAACCAATGCATGCTCCATGAAATAATTCTTTAACAGATTTTGTTACGTTCAACACAGCCATTGAATTTTTTACATTCTATATAGAAATGACATTTGATATAGGCGATGCTTTGTTTCAATATGCCAAATCTGTTTGGTACTAAAACTTAGAATGTGAGGTGGGTTGGAGTCAATTGGAAGTACACGTGTGAAATCCTTGTTCTAATATGCAATTGGGGTTTGCCGAATAAGCTGCCACATGTGAAATCCGTGTCTCACTATGTTTCTAAGTCTGCAGCGTTTCACTAGACAACCCTGCCTCATGAGAAAAATATAAAAATGGGCTAAGGAGTCATGAAAAGAATATTGTATTATTATTCATCAATCCATTCAATGTCTATGACTAAAAGAAAGTAAGCTTAAGACACTTTTAAGAATCCTAAATACCTTCAATTTAAATGTGAAGATTTTGTTTACAACATAAAAAATAATATGAGTATTTTCTTTACTTTTGTTACAGATATAAAGGACATTACTAGATTACCGGTTTATAACATGCAAAGGGTTGTGCCATCATGTATTGTGTCAGACTATAAGTTTTGTTCTAATATGTGAAAAAGTGTGATAAAAATGTTTTCATGTATGTAGGTATGCATTAAATTCAAAATACATGTAAATGTCAATATGCAGTTGGAGTGTGGGCTCTTCATCAGGTGATGGCAGAGGAGCCTAGGTGGTCATCTGGGCAACCAAGAGTCTTGTCGGCTAGCCTCACCTAGGTGTTTTGACAAGTACATTCTCATTTATAATTTTCTAAGGAAGGATCTATTTTTTCCCGCACCCCTATATTTTATGAATGTATTTGTCCAACGATTTCTTTATTCCATTCTTTTAGACCTACTATCAATCTATAAGTTTTTTTTACATATTTGAAGCTCTTTTAACTAAAATATTTGAAACAATTTGCATCTACCAAATCCACAGTAGTATGTGCCTCCAGCCACATATTCTTCAATCATTCAAAACTTTTCTCTGTTTCACCTCTAGGAGAGTGTTGAGAAAGTGCTCCACCCAATAAGTGAATACAATTTTTCATCAACAAATCCTTTACTCATTCCTCTCCATTCTTGCAAAGGCTCATAGTTGGGGCTATCCTACCAATTGTTTTTTCATGAGAATTCTTTCAAGCTAGAACACTAAACTATCCCGGTGGTGTTACCAGTGAGCACCTCCAACAGTTTCTAAGGCCTTTGCATTCTTCGGGGGGAGTACACAAATGAAAATTCTGGAATATACTTAAATGAATTAAAGCCAACTAGACTCACATGCTCCCCCGAAGCACAGAAAAGTACACAAATGAAAAGTACAAGTCGGCTTAAATGAATATACCTCCAACAGTTTCTGTGCTCAGGCCATAAGCACAGAAAAGTACACAAATGAAAATTTCTGGAATATTCTTAAATGAATTAAAGCCCAACTAGACTCATATGCTCGTGTCCAACATTTCCAACACCATAATTTCCTATTCTAAGAGGACAATTTGTCATTGCCTGTGGTTTTGTAGCAGGTGTTGGCTTGAAACCCAGGATTTGATGGGATAATCAATCACAAGGTATTGCTTGTCCCCCTCCCCTCGATCTATTGTTGTAATTAGAAAGCCATTACATTCTGCTTAAAGAGTCTAACAAGTCGGATTTTGGAGTATCGATCCTCTTATCGATTTTTGAAGAAGGTACGGAAGATGCCGACTTATTCTGAAATAAAAATTTTCTCGTGGGCACTGGTTTAAGTAGCTAATGCAGGCCATCTATCATGTAGGGAAATTCTTTTCCTAGTATATACTTCATGTGCTGGAAGCAGAATCTATGAGCCATATTTATTACCTCCATTTTGTTAAGTCAACTTGGAAATGGTTTCTCCATCTTTCTGCTCGGATATTCCTTGAAGAATGAAAGACTACATGGTGTACTGGCATGACTCTCAGTGTTAAGAGGAAGAATTTTATGTAACCTAATACTAAGTGATTTTGTTGGCTCATTTATCCGAAGAGAAACCGGCAACAAAAATTCGATGGAGATCTAACATTTATGAAATTTGAACTCGAAATCGTCATCTGGGTACTGAAAATTCCATAGTGGGCCGGCTTGACTCAATGCTAGAGTAAGAATTTTACGAAACATGTGTTGAAACAGAAGCCAGCATTGGAAATTCCATGGAGGTCTAATTATTAAGAAATGAAACTTAGGATTTATGTTTTTTTTGGAAGGTAAATCAAAACTTAGGATTGTCATCTGGGAATTGAACTTGAGCAAGTGACAAAGAATTGTAACATTGAAGTTTAATTCTGGGTAAAAGGTGATTCTAGATGGTGGTCTAAGGTGGTTGTATACCCAATTTGCAGTGGCCCAAAGCAGGAAGCAAAAAGCTCAACTTCATAACTGCTCCTGTGATATTCCAGTTTGGCTGAACTTGGTAGACTTTATTAGAGATGACCATGGATCCTTGAGTTTTTATTTGGCTGATTAGCATTGAAGTCGAATGAGGCAGAAGATTTTGCATTGTTCTATTGGCTACATGTTTTCCATGCTTTTGTAATCTACTCAAATCAAAGGACACTCCACAAATGTTCTGGGCAGCTGGAAAGGCATCTTGTATGATTGCAGTATTCACCACATTGTAGATGTGGACTGTTTTCAAGGTTGAATTAGATTTACAATTTGTAAGCAGTGAGATTTAGATATTTTAGTAAAATTCATGACTATTTTTCTCGAATGTAGAAATATATAACTGGAAGATAGAATGTTTTCCTTGGTATCTTTTCTCTTTTTAATAATTTCTCTTCTTAGGATAACGTTTTATTTTTCATTTTTCTTTTTTAGTATTATATTTTTTTAATGAGTCTTGCTGTTTCATTTTTCCTTCTGTTTCTTTTTGTCAATGGTAGATTACATAATGTTAGTGGTTGAAGTTATTTTCAGCTGTCATTATTTTCAATAATTACATTTAATTGTTCTGTTTAATTCTTTTCTTCAATATTTGAAATATGTAATATTAATAATTATATTTAAAATTCAGTGCTACATCCTGTCTAATGGCTGTTTTATCATCAAATTTCCTTCATTAGCTTCAAGTAATCCTCATTCTATTTTTCATCATAGGTCATGTATGATGTCAAAGAAATTCACACCAGTCTGACAAAGGGGGAAGAAGCCAATTATGCCTTTGTGTTACAGTAGAGCTGTGTTGAGAGGATGAGACTAACCATCTGGTGGGGTCCACCGAGATATTATTGGCCCAGTTACCTAATCTGATGAACTTATGAAATATATATATATATATATATGTATGTATATAATGTGTTTGGATGACCATCAATTTGTTTGCTGAACCCGTGTGACCATGTCTGGGCAAGGACAGTGCCAAGGACTAAATATCCGCCTTTGTGGAATCATTTTAATATCCTGTTGCTATATCTAAAGAGAATTTTCTTGAGTCATGTAAAATCATAATTCCATTGTAATATATTTCCTTTGAGTTGTAAATGATAACCTTGAAATTAAATTGAGTTGTTAAGCTAAGCTAGTGACATAGAAAACTTGTGCATGGTTTCGAGTTAGAAAGAAGCCATCCCACCTGAGCTGGAAATATAACAAACTGTAGGGCCATTGGACAACATTGACTCATTCCTCCTAGTTATACCGAAAGTTGCACACATTGCGCAGTTACAATTCTTCAATCAAATTGGGTAACTTCTAATATTAGGCACTTGAACATTGTCTGAATGGTGGACTTAACTTTTTGTTTATTGTAGGATGAAAAGGGTAGAAAAATTCGGGAGCTATCCTGTGAACTACATCATGCAAATCAGCGGTTGGCAGCATGTCGTGAACAGCTGCAGACATTTATGAGGTACATCGAAGAACACACACAAGGCCTAACAAGAACAGTTGACAATGGTGTTCACATCATCAGAGAAGTTGAATCTGAAGAGCAAGAGCTTCCTTATTACGGATACGAAGCAAGATTTGAGTAATGAGTACTTGCTGTACATTTCATTTCAACTTTTGTCAAAAAGGTGAAGGACCAATTACGTTATTCTCCTTTCCCCCATGCTGTGTAATTAACTTATAGAAATCTATTCAAATTTTACCTCGAGTTATCTGGTACTCAGAATTGCATGAATTTGACTTGGGTCCATATACCTGTGACTTGGACGTGTACGGGTGGTTATGCAACTAATTTTGTGCAGTGCAGCCATATACCTGTGACCTACCTAGTGCAGATTAAATCAATTGGGGAATGGCTGGATAGATTCATTCAAATATTAGAACAAAAAGAGACAAATATAGATGGAACAGTTTATTCCTCTGTAACAGCTTATTCTCCCATACAACTTACTGCGAAAACTGCCAAGACAATGATCAAACTAAAACTCTCTCGATTTGATTTTGAAATGGTTTGATGGCAAATCGAAGGATTAATTATTCAAGGGTAAATTGCACTTTTTCCCTCCTGAGGTTTGTACCACTTGCACTTAGACCCCTTGAGGTTTCTGAAACTACATTGACCCCTTTATTTGAAACTTTCATGGACTGATTACCCCTAATAAAATACAAAATTACTCTTCTCAAACCCATCACCCAACCCCCACCACAACAATCATCACCACCACCACCCATCACTATCACCCCACCCCACCCCCACGGGGGGGGGGGGGGGGGGGGGGGGGGGGGGGGGGGGGGTGGAGGTGGTGGATTTGAGAAGAGTAATTTTATATTTTATTAGGGATAAATCAGTTCATGATGTCTGGAGGTTTCATATAGAGGGGGTCAATTTAGTTTCAAAAACCTGAGTCTAAGTGCAAGTGATACAAACCTCAGGGGTGAAAGTGTTATTTACCCTTAACTGAAATATCAGAATAAAAAAAGACAAATATAGATGGAACAGTTGATTCTTCTGTCACTAGTGATTCTTCCACACAACTTGCTGTGTTAACTGCCTAGGCAATGATCAAACTACAACTCTCTGGACAGCTGTTTGGTAACTAGATTTAGTCGTGAAAAAATATTTTGTACAGTCTTTGACTAGAAACTATATTGTTTGCAAGTACGATCTCTGGAGAGGGAGATCCTGTAAGACGATCTCATAGCCCCTTCAATTTCGGCAACAACATGATATTTCTTTAATCTACGATATCTATTCCACAACGTGATTCTTTTAGCTCGTCTCTCATACGGCCCCTACCCTCAGATTTACTGTCCGACTACGGTAGTTTTCTCCACCACTCTTTGCTATGACTCTGCATAACTCCGGAGAGGGAGATCGTGCAAGACGATCTCATAGCCCCTTCATCTTCGGCAGTAACATCAGACTTCTCCGATCTACGATTTACTGTCTGACCAAGGTAGTTTCCTCTATCACATCTATTGTTCCTGGATGGCAGCTTGAAGGAGTTTTCTCCACCAATCACACTGTTCTGGGACGGACAAGGCCCTAAACTTGATAGTTCTTTGGCATATTTTTTGGGATACTCTCCAAGATGATTTTCGTCAACTTTCCCTAGTGGTATGCACCTGGCCGGTGGTTCACCTCCTACTTCCGATGCTTGGCTGTTTGATGGCCTTTTTTATTTGGTCAAAGTCTTGGCTGGATTTTCATGTAGTCCAGTCAATGGATGTTTTATTTGACAAAGGATGCCTCTGCAAATTAAGAGGACTTTTGGCTCTCTTGGACTTGAAGAGTGCTTCCTTTGTCAACATCGTTTTCTCCTCAACCTTCTCTCTCATCTCCTTTCTCCCTTCTATTTACTCTTTCTGGAACAGCAGTTTACTGTTTTCCAGCCAAGAGATCCTTGTGATCTCGAGCCTAGAGATCCTTGTGATCTCGGTTTTCAAATCTTGTTTAGGATCTGATCAAGTCTTGATTAACTTCTTTTTCTATTTTGTTTTTTTTTTTCTTCGTTCTTCTGTTAGTCATTTGCTCTTATGCTTGTAATAGATCCTTGCCCATTGGTCCTTTGGGGCTTTGGGCCTTTTGATGTAATCTTCTACTTTGCTGAATAAAATTGTCATACATACCAAAAAAAAAAAAAAAAAGTACGAGTAGACCTGTATCCGTAACCAAACTGTCCCAATTGGTGTCACGGGAAGATTTTTTAGAGCCTCAAAAGAGGATTTACTCATACTCTTAATATTAGGTGTGGACTGCTCATGTTTGCTCAAACTGCGGTACATTTTTATGATATGTATTTCCATTTAATAAATACAAAAATTCTCTTTGCAGTAGTTTTCTGTCATCAGAATCAACAGATGTGTAAGGCTACGTGTGTACATGTGGGCTGCATCATGCATGCCTGGCTCGACCTAACATGGTACGCGTGCCTTGTCGTGCTGGGCTTGGTTCAAGGCTTGTCGGATGGTCCGATATAGGCTGGAGCACGTGCTAGACACGGCCTGGGCACGTGCCAAACATGGCCCACCAGCACTTGTGGTCCGTTAAGGCCGCCAGTCGGTAGAATCTAGCTATTCGGATAGAATCTTGTCATGAACAGCTATTTTACGCCAAAACAGTTATTTTTGGCCAGAAAAGTCTATTTTTTTGTTGTAATTTTATTATTGTTTTTGGTAAAATGATCTAAATAATCTCAGTAACAGCTATAAAAACAATTTAGGGTCCGATTGTTTCGAAGAATTGGAATTGATGTTAGAACTTGCAATGCCAATTCTAATTCATTGGGAATTGAAATTGAGTAGAATTGAGATTTTATGATTGGATGTCGAAAAATAATTAAAATTTGGATTTGTTTTTTCTTTTGAGGAATTAGGATGATGAGAATGGTATAAAAATGATTTTTATATTATAGTTTTTAAAATTTAAAATTTTTAAATATTTTTTTTTAACTTTTTAGTTTTTAGTTTTAAATTTTTGCATTTTTAATTTTCTTTATTATTGTGTTAAAGATAGTGGTGGTAAATCCGACCCGACCTGACCCATTGCCACACATCTATTTGAAATCCACATGGCAGAGAATTGCAATTATCAGCTTCCCTTTTGTGAATTTGACAGCTTCAGAAATAGCCTACAAATGAATTTTGTGGAATTCATGTAGAATTCCAATTCCAATTCCTTAATGCACTCCCAAATGGAAAGATTGGAATTGAAAGCCCCAATTCCACCTTCAATTCCATGAACCAATCGAGCCCTTAGTATTTGAAAACATTTGGTCATTTTGACTACATGGATGCCTATAAGCATCCCAAACACTTTCATTATCAATTTGCAACTTCTACAAATCTCTACTATACAATCCAAAGTTCTCTCTGCTACATTTCTCAATTGTACCACTCTTAAGATTTGAATTTTTTACAACTGAAGGTCTCCAAAGTTGTGATGTTCTGCAATTCTTCAAATAGGTATTCTAAGTTTAAATTAGTTTTATACATATAATTCTACCTTCTTTAATACATATAATTCTACCTTGTTTTATACTTATAATTCTACTATATCTATTGTAATTCTTATCATCTACATTTCTTATATTAAGTTTAACCAATTATTATACAATTATATATTTTATACCTTTCATACATAAAATGGGTCCTAGGAGAATGCTAGGTACTGAGGGTTACTGTCACATCCCAAATCTAGAGTTCTCGATTGAGACCCTATGATTCGAAATTGTAACTCTCACCTCATTTCACGTGGGAGTGGTAAGTTAATACATAACCACACACTGAAATAAATAAGATCATTATAAAAATTCTATCTGTATTTAAATCAAAAATTTTCAAATAACATTACAGCATAAACAAACTATCATAGTCTCATGCATCAATCAAAATCCTACCATCTAATCAAATCTGAAAACTAATTAATCTTAAAATCAAATCAAAACAAAACAACCAATAAACCCTACTACAATGTCTAATAAAATCAGCAATCGATGTTCTAATATTATAAGAAGTATCTTCTTGGTGTTCTTCTCCTCCTTCTTGGTCATGATTGTCCAGCTTCTCTCCATCTAAAGATCTCAAAATCGTTATGCTTGAAAGCATAAGTGTAATGAACTGAAATTTTAATAAGTAATTAGGATAAAGTTGTAAATTCTTGATGTTTAGAACTTAAGATGTACACTTTTGGGGGTTAATAAGAAAATAATAAATAACCTTTTCCTATTGGATGAAGTACATGAAATGACTAACATGTACACACACAAAATCACTATCACTTTAAAATCTAATTAAAGGTTGAGATCTATTCTTATAAAGATTGAATATAAATCAAGGGCTAAGATTAGACTAAGAATTAGATGACCTAACTTTCATTAATCAAAACCCTAAAACACCTCTATTGTGATTTTTGCTGAGAAAGGAGAGAAGAAGAGAAAGAAGGAAGAATTGTTGAAGATTCAACTAGAAGATTAAAGCCCAACAACTATGATTCAACACATTTGATTTGTAAGTACTCGTGTACTTTCGGGAATTCATGAATGAGGGTTTTCTCCTTGTTTGATGGATCTAATCTCAGAAATATAAATTTGATTGATTGGATCTACTATGGACCTGAATGAATCATTAATAGCTTATGAATTATTTGTGTTGGTTAACATGTATAATTTATGATGTGTGAAATTGTATTAGAATGATGTAGAATAGAATGTTTTAGCATATTAGATTGTTGAGAAGTTGAATATA
>JAUPMG010000011.1:1178177-1194958 GCA_031762675.1 Pachysandra terminalis
TCTTTGCATCCCAAATGAATTACATAAACTTGTTGATCAAGTTAACCTTTTTCTCTTCTGATAAATATAAGCATCCTTGTTTTCTGCTTGTTAGCAGAAACATCTCTGTATGCTGAAAAACATTTCAGCAACTGCAATCCATTTAGCTGTGGGGAGTGACCTAAACATAAGCTACCCTTTCTGGGTTCACAGTGTCTTGCAAGAATTTAGAGCCAATCTTCAATATATCTGGTGATGACTACAACATGCATCCATGAATTCTTCTACGAAAAGCAACTAATCTTGGTTGCTAAAACCCTTTGGTCAGACCAAAACGGCCATCCGCATATTCAGTGTCAGCTCTCACATACTCTTTTTGAATTTGGCCATATATGCCCATGTCAATATTTTCTTCAATGGATATTTAAGCCATCAGATTGACTGAAGTATCGATGATACAACCCGTCACTCTCTAGTCTTTTTTGGTGATGCTCCAATGTCGAAAAATGCAAGTCATTCGAAAGATTACAAAACTTCATTGGTTGTACCTGTTGACCAGTCTGGAAATATGATTGAAACGATAGTGGATAGGAACTACACAGAGCTGTTGAGAGAAGGATTTCTTTTAAAATGGAAAGCCAAGAACTGTATTGAGTGTGAAGAAAGAGCTGGATGTTGTGGCTTTAACTTCCCGACATACAAATTCATGTGTTTCTGTCCTGATTGACCACATCTTAGCAGTTGTCATAGGAGAAAGCCATACTTAAACCTCCCTTTCCATTCTACTTTTCTTTTCTTTCTTCATGTTTTTTTTTAATTATAGCTTTAGAACTTGGAGAAAGATGATTGTGCTAGATGGTTTCTTTTGTTTATAGTTTCTATATATCATTTTCGATGTTCTAAGATCTTAATTTGAAATTGGAACTTGACAACTATTATTTGGTTCTTATTTTTCTTCTACTTCTAAGGCTTGAAGATAGACTGGAGTAAAAGATGGTTCCTTTTATTTCCCATTCTCTTCAACAATTGTTTTTTTCTTTAAATCATTTTCGTGGTGCTTTATTGTTGTCATCTTTTATAACTTAACATCATCTACATTGTGTCTTAATTTTGGGTAGGATTAAATGTTTTGTTATATTTTATTTGAATCCAAACACATTTGGAGGCTCATTAGTGTTCTCAAGGTAACATTTTTTTTTTTATCATTGACAGCAATTTCATTAATCATCAAAGAAGATTACAAAAAGAGTCACGAAATGTGATTCAGAAACAAAACAGAGCTGTAAATTAAATTACAAAAGCAAACAGAAAAGGAAAATTCTGTACAAAAACTATCCATCTGTCGTCTCAATCTCTTCCCCCCTAGGCATACCAGCCCCAAAATCTGATCTCCCCACACCTCTTCTAAGCCAAGTATCTGCATCATCGTTAGCTGATCTCAACACATGACTAAAATATATGCATAAACCATTGGAAAGGTAGCGAGCATGTCTAATCCAATGAGCATATTTCTAAGGAAATCTGTCCTCACCTTTCATCCACGAAATAACTAACAGAGAGTCACCTTCAACCTGTAGAGGCTCAAAGTTCATCTTTCTAGCTTCAGCCAAAGCGGTAATCGAGGCTCTTAATTCAACAGTAATAGAATCCGCAATACCAATCGGACCAGAAAAGACATGTATAATATCACCATCCGAATTCCTGAACACCCCTCCAATCCCAGATCTTCCCGGATTACCCACAAAAGATCCATCGAAATTGAGCTTAATATAGCCCCTAGGTGGCGCCTCCAATATCATTTCCTTCCTCGGAGTTCTGATCGGAGAAGCAATCAACTCTTACCAGGTTCTGACAATGCCATCCAAAGATATGCCCCTAAATTCCTGTCTTATAGACATCTAGCTAGCCACCATACCCATAATGGACTCGATAACCCAAAGAAAAGAATGCTGAATATCCTCAAACACACGCCTGTTCCGTTCACTCCAAATAACCCAAAGAATTGAAAAGAAGAGTGCCTCGTAGAAGATCTTACCTCTTTTCCCAAAACCTTGGAATCGCCATTAATCAAATAGCTCTACAATGCATTCCAGTAATACCCACTCTATCCCCATCAATTGCAAAAAATACATCTATATCCCTCTTGCCACTGAGCAATGAAGAAAAAGATGATCCACTGTCTCTCCTTGGTTCTTGCACATGAAACAAATATGTGGAGAGATAGCCATATTGTCTCTCCTCCTTTGGAGCATATCACAGGTATTTATACGATAAAGCATAGCAGTCCAAGCAAATAATCTCACTCTAGGAGGAACTTTGGCCTTCCAAAATTTGGAGACATAAAAAGGAGAAGGGTTCAAATTCTCCTCCCAACCAAGGAAGTGAAAAAATGATTTAGTGGAAAAAACACCACTAGACTCTAAAGGCCAAACCCGGTAATCCCGACACTCTGCATCAATGAAACAAAATTTAAGGATATCAATAAGACTCAACAACTCCTCCATCTTAGCGATTCTAAGATCTCTTCTAAAAGAAAGATTCCAAACTAACCCTGTGGATGATCAAGAAAGAATATCAGAAACCACAGCATCCCTATGTTGTACCACCATAGATAATCTATGAAATCTAACTTTAAGGATAGACTCTCCCCACCATAAGTCATGCCAAAACCGGATTAGAGAACCCATACCCAGCCCAGAACTAATAATAGGATAAAAAGGATCTAAAGTAGAGATGTCTTTCCAAGGACTATGCATATAAATTCTAGCAGATTGATTAATATCCCAATTATTCAAACCTATCCCAAATTTACTTACAATGATCTTGTACCAAAGAGCCTCCATGTCATTGCTGAAACGCCATAACCATTTACCAAGCAGAGCAGAGTTTTGACGTTGAATATTACCCAGATTAAGTCCACCTGCTTCTTTACTTTTACACACCAAACTCCATCTAACCAGATGATCCTTCTTAATGTCCCCTCTCTCCCACAAAAAGTCCCTTTGTGCCTTCTCCAAAACCTTAGCCACTCTAATTGACACTAAAAAAAGAGACAAGTAATAAATGGGAAGACTAGCAACGCCGATTTAATCAAAGTAACTTTGCCCCCTAAAGATAAATAATTCCTTTTCCAAATGGCCAATCTCTTTTCAACTCTCTCAATAATAGGAGACCAAAAGGAGAAGGATCTAGCACTATCCCCTAAAGGGAGACCAAGATATTTAATAGGTAATTGAATAACACGATAGCCCAAATAATCCGCAAATTGCTGAATCCGTTCATGCTCTATATGAAACTCAGATATGGTCGACTTATCCACATTTACCTTTAGACCTGAGACCATCTCAAAACATCTTAGAATGGCTTCGATCCAATAAGCCTATTCCTCAACAGCCTCAAAAAACAAGATTGTATCATCATCATATTGCAAATGAGAAATGGGTACCCTATTTGTTCCAACCAAAAAACCACTAATGAGTCCCATTTTTTCAGCCAAAGAGAGAAACCTACTTAACACATCCCCCACTAGAGTAAAAAGAAAAGGAGATAGTGGATTGCCTTGTCTAATCCCTATAGACGACTGAAAATGACCATGAACACTCCCATTAAAAAGAAACGAGAAGGAAACCTTCGACATACAGCCACTAATCCATTTCCTCCATTTAATGCCAAACCCATTTCATTCTAACACAGAATCAATGAAGCCCCATTCCACCCTATCGTACGCCTTCTCCCAATCCAATTTACACATGAGACCTGGAATACCATTCCTTTCTCTTTCCTCTATCACCTCATTAGCCACCCCGAACACTATCCAAAATTTGCCTCCCAGCAATAAAAGCCGATTGATTCGGAGAGACTACCCCTCCCAATCACCCCTTTAAGCCTCTCAGCCAAAACCTTCGCAATAATCTTAGAAATCAAACTGATAGATCTAAAATCCTTGAGCTCACTAGCCCTTGACTTCTTGGCAATCAACACAAGAAATGTTTCATTTGTAATCTTGTTAATCACCCTATTAATAAAAAACTCCTTAAAACCCTCCCCATAAGATCCTCTTTGACCACCTCCCAACAATCCTGAAAGAAAGCCATAGTAAACCCATCTGGTCCTGGTGCCTTATCTTTCTCCATACCCATAATAGCCCTTCTAACCTCCTCAGAATCGAAAGGTCTCTCCAACCACATAGCCTGATCTGATGATAAAGCAACCCCCAGAACACTTCTAAGACTGAAAACTAGATCTTGCTCTGACGTATACAACTTGCCATAAAACTCCTTCATAGCTTCCGTAATACCTCCCACATCCTCTATTCTCTCCCCATTCACCAAAAGATTAGTAATAGCATTCATTTTAGCTCTACTATTGGCCATCTTATGAAAAAATCTAGTATTCCCATCCCCTTCTTTAAGCCAAGTAGCCCTCGATTTCTGTCTCCAATTAATCTCCTATCTGAGAATATTATCCAACTCAAACTTTTTACAACTCCTCCTTTCTATTTCCCCTACAGAAAGCCCCCTTTGCTGTTCCAAAAGGTCCAATTCTTCAATAACATCAAACATGACTTTCTTTTGCAAGGAAATATCCCCAAAACAATCTCTATTCCAGCCCTTAGTCTTACTTTTCAAAAATTTAAGAGATCTCATAAAGGAAAATCCAGCAAAACTAGTTTCATCCTTATTCCTTTCCTCCCACCAACCTTTCACCTCTTCTATGAATTTGCTATGGGTAAGCCACATGTTCTCAAACCGGAACGGAGACGGACCCTGTTGAATCAGCTCGACCGACATTAACACAAACCAATGTTTTCAAACCGGAAAAGGAGACGGACCCAGTTGAATCAGCTCGACCGACATTAACACATACCAATGTTGTCAAACCGGAAAGGAGACGGTCCCTGTTGAATCATCTCGACCGACATTAACACAGACCAATGATTGGAAACCGATCTAGGCAGAATTTTCTGAATCAAATGAGGAAAATTAGCATCCTAATCAACCGAGCCTAAACATCTATCCAATCTACAACATAAGGCGTTCTCCTGAAGGTTAGACCTAGTAAAGCAACCACCTAGTAAAGGATAATCCACCAAGGCAAGATCCTGAATAAGAGAAGAGAATCTCCTCAAACTCCTAGACATCCCAGTCTCTTTATTACGCTCCTCCACAGATCTATCCACATTAAAATTCCCTATCAAGCACCATGGATGCACATTATTAATAGCCATATCACGAATCTCCACCCAGAAGGCCTCCCTATCTCTATACCCATTAGGACTGTAAACACCTGAAAGCTTCCACTGATACCCATCATCCAATTTTTTGAACATCACTGACAAACAAAAAGAGCCAATCATCACCTCGCCGCCCTCAACTTTATCGATATCCCACATAATAAGAATCCCCCTTGAAGAACCCACGGCCGGCAAAAAGACCCATTTCCTATTGTGTGTACCCCAAAGATTGCGCATCAACCTCCTTTCTACTGATTGTTTTTTAGTCTCTTGAATCACCACAATCCCCGGTTTAAACTTCCTGCACATCTCTTTAACCGATCTCTTCTTATTATCACCCCCAAACCTCTGACATTCCAACTGATAATCCTCATTGATCCACCTGAGACAAACTCCCTCCAACACCAAGTTTAGACGACCTCCTTTGATATTTAAGATATATTTAAATATACTAATTGTATTCATTTTAGTGTATTTAGATATACTTATGTCTTATTTAGAGTTTTACTATCATTTTGGATGATTTTTTCATTTTTCCCATGCTAGTACGCAATCATACCTGCCTAAATATATGCCATTCACTATATATGCATTTTCTTTGGACGTATTTTGTTTATATAAATATAATTAGCTCTAAATTATTCTTATGCAAAGTTTCATTAAAAAAAAAATTATTTTCACCATATTTCACTTTTTTTTCCACCATGTTCCCTATGTTGCTTACATGTGGCGACATTTGGGTGACAAGATGGAATCGTTAAAGCGACTTCTGCCTATATGTCATATCGCCCATACCAAAAATAGGGATGTCATGCATTTAAAACACTGCTCCTCACTTTATACAGGAGCATAGACGTGACTTAGAGTAGATAACTGTTCCTTTCTATGAATTTGAACCCTGACCTGTTTCAAATTCTGCATTAAGGCTAGCTAAAAAGCTCGAATTTACTGGATCTGCTCCACTTTATATGCCACAGCATCAGCATGAGAAAGCAGCTGAATTCTATTTTAGGAATTCAGTTTCTCTCACATACTACCATGAGAAGCATAGCGGTTAGCAATGTTTTCTCCGCTAATAATGTTTGTTGATGTCCTCACTTAGCTGATATATCTGAGCAAAATTTCAAACTTCTGAATAGGTTTGAGCTGTGGAATCCCAGATCTTTTTGGATGTCTTCAAGAAAAGGAATTGCCTGCTAATCTCTGGTTGCATCAAATAAAGTAGCAACGGCATTATAGTGATGTTCTTTGCCTCATATTAATTGTGGATTGGTTCAGATAGATCAGGTTTCTTAATCTTGTAATATATCCAAGTTTTCCCATGTCACCAATAATCATCCTACCAGACTGAGATCATTTTGGATGGTTCAACACATCTAACTTAGCTGTCGCAATCTATAGATCATTTTGGCAATATTTAGCTTGGGTGAGAGAAATCCACGATTCATTCTAGATATACCACAAGTCGACTAAAACTACTCTCTTCACATTTAGGGTTTTAAAAAGAAAAACTTCAAATAGGAAGAATCCATCAAACAGGGTACTACTTGAATCTATTTGATTAAACGAACTTGAGTTACTTGTTTTATTTGGAAACTTATCTGATGGATTTAATCCATATCAAGGGATATACGAAAAAAAAAAAAAAAAAAAACTAAAGAGGACCGAAGAAAAGTTAGGGAGATTCCCTTACAGTGGTACCTGACTTGATCTAGTTAGAGAACCCTGCTGTACGGGTTCTGATGCCAGTAGTAAGGTTAGGTGACATCAGCTAGTAACTTCTCTGCCTATATATATATACACACATATATTCTCTTGTGCTATTTTTATGTGAGTTTCCTCCATGAATTCAACTTTATCTTCGGTACTTTTTATCAGGATTACCAGGCCATGGTGGCTCAGCTTGAACACCAGTTCCAACTTGGAAGACTTTCAATACAGGGATTGTGGTTTTTCTGTCAGGTTTGAATTTGTCTTTTGAGTCAGTTTAACAGTTTCTTGGATATTTATTCATGGATGTTTTACAATGTGCTCCAGCCAATGATGAGCTCAATGCAAGCTTTGTCTACTGTGGTACAGAAAACTTCTGCTAATAATTTTGCAGGTTCTGCAGTTCTCAACCTTTTGCAAAGCCAGGTTAAAATTTCATGTCAGAAACTCTTAGCTTTTGTGGAAAAAGTATTTTTTGTTGGTGCTGCAACTTGTCATACTGAATTTTCTCTCTCTTTTTCCCATTTCTGGAACATTTATTTTTGTCGCCTCAATTTCTTTGCATCTCTTGTTATTTTTCAGGCTAAGGCCATGGCTGGTGATCATGCAGTGAGGTCATTGCTTGAGAAGATGATTCAATGTGCAAGCTCTGCGTATCTCGGCATACTAGAAAGGTACTAGTTGGTTAGTAGGCATTTTACTATAAATTTTAACGTTGCAGTCTCTTGTGAAGTTCAGTTATTCATGTCTATCCATGATCATTCCTTCATGAACTTCAATTTCATATTCATCTTAAAGTTCCAATTATTGGTCCACATAACCAGTAGAAACCAATCTAATATACATGTTTGGTGTTGCAAAATCAGTCTCCATAGGACATTGAACATATGTAGTGCGGATAATGAGGTTAGAGGCACTATCCAATCGATCCACAATCGGCCTTAGAGATTTCCATGAGCTAAATGTTTAATGATGACATTATTTGAATGTATTTGAAGATGTTAAACTATAGTAAAAAGAGGGATAAGAGAAGAGACGAATGTGAGAGGAGAAGAGAATCGTGTGTTCTCCAATATTGGGATCACACCACACTTTAATTAAAATAACTTGTGGATATTTACCAAAATACCCTTACTCTACAATTACTCCTTAATACTTCCCCTTAAGCTGGAACATATATGTTTCCCATGCCCATTTTGGAACACAAAACTAAAAATGGACCACGAGTAAGAGCCTTGGTAATGGATTCTTCCAGTTGATTTTCAGATCTGACATACGAGGTATCTGTCTTCTTGCTTATAGCTACATCTCTAACAAAGAGACAATCCATCTCTGTATGTTTAGTTCTCTAATGGAACACTGGATTACTGGCCATGAATATAATTGCTTGATTGTCACAAAACATAGTCATAGACTTCGTATCTGCAAAACCAAACTCTCTTGTAAGAGCCTTGGTAATGACATCTTCCAGTTTATTTTCAGATCTGACATACCGGGTATCCGTCTTCTTGCTCATAACTGCATCTCTAACAAAGTGACAATCCACCTCTATATATTTGGTTCTCTAATGGAACACTGGATTACTGGCCATGAATACAGCTGCTTGATTGTCACAAAACATAACTTTGTATCTGCAAAACCAAACTCTCTCATAAGATTTTACAGCCACATTAGTTCACATGGCGCATAAGTCATAGCCCGATACTCTGCTTCAGCACTTGGCCTAGCAACCACACTTTGTTTCTTACTCCATATGACTAAATTATCACCGATGAATGAGCAATACCCGGTAGTAGAATGCCTATCAGATTTAGATCCAACCCAATCTGTGTTTGAAAAGGTAGTAATATCAAGATTTCCTCTTGGACGATACACCAATCCTTTTCCTGGAGCACCCATCACATATCGTAAGATTCGGCATACTGCATCCCAATGACACTGTTTAGGATTCTCCATGAACTGATTAACAACTCCTACAGTGAAGGAGATGTCAGGTCTAGTGACCATTAGATATATGAGCTTCCCAACCAGTCGCCTGTATTGTTTTTATCTTTAAATGCTTTGCTGTCATTAGTATCCAAGTGTAGATTAGATTCATAGGTGTATCAACTGGTTTGGATCCAAACATTCTTGTCTCATCAAGTAGATCAATAACATATTCATTTGGGAAAGAACCAGCTTGTTGTCCATGAGCTACTTCTATACTCAAAAAATACCTTAACTGTCCTAAATCCTTGATGTGAAATTGTTGCTTCAAGTACTGTTTAATTGTTTTAATCTCATGCACATTACTGCTTGATATGATAATATCATCCACATATACAATTAGGAACACTATTCCTGATCTATTATGATGAATAAACATTGAGTTATCTACATGACTTCAACGATATCCAAACATTATCACTACTTGGCTAAATTTCTCAAACCATGCACATTGACTTTGTTTCAAACCACATATTACTTTTTTCAGTTTACATACTTTGTCAATCTTCCCCTGAGCTGCAAACCCAGGTGGTTGCTCCATGTACACCTCTTCAAGTCTTCATACAGAAAAGCATTCTTGATATCTAATTGATGCAAGTGCCAATTTCTAGAAGTACGCAAACTAAATTCAATCGAGCCACAAGAGAGGTCTCAAAATGATTGATGCCATAAGTTTGTGATACCCCTTTGCCACTAGTCGTCCCTTCAACTAGTCAATCGAACCACCCGGTTGATATTTAATGGTAAAGACCTACCGATAGCTGACAATATCTGTGTCAGCCTAAGGTATAGCTAACTTCCATGTGCTCTGAGAATACAATGCAAATATCTCCTCTTCCATTGCCTTCCTTCATGCCAGATGGAAAATAGCTTCCTGGTATGTCTTAGAGACGGACATAGTAGAGAGAGACAAGGCAAACTGACTATACAAAGAGTTTAGATGATCAAAGGAAGCAAATTAAGCAATCAGATGATTTTTACAAGAACACTTACCTTTTCGTACAGCAATAGGTAATTCCAAATCTGGAGAAACATGTTGAGTGGAAGGATCCCCTTTAGAAGATGGCAATTGTGTAGAGGGTTAAGTTACTGAAATTTGAACTACAGGCATCATTTTCTTGCATGTATACACTTGAATGGGTTTTCCGGCATTGGTGTGAGGAACAAGGGAACTATCAGTAACAATCTGAAGAGGCAATGGACACGAATCCACAGAAGAAGAAGAAGAAAGCAGTTCAGTAGACAAGGAATTTCCTTAATCAGAGAAATAGGAAGTGGTTTCAATGAAGGTAATAATAACAAATGATTTACGAGAAAGAGGATCAAAGCACTTACATCCCTTTTTATTGCAAGAGTAACCAAGGAACACATTTGATTGCAAGAGGTGACAACTTATCAAGTCCTGAATATAGAACGTGAACAAAAGAGGCACAACCAAAAATATAAGGACATGAAATAATAGGGAATGTGAAAAAGATACTGAATTGGAATCTGTCCACTCAACACAGATAAAGGCATGTGATAATTTAACATGTAACTAAAAAACAGCATCCGACCAGTCGTCCTTTAGAACCCCCATGTGAAAGGCATAGTCCGACCAACCTCTAACAAATGTCTATTCTTCCTCCCAGCCACTCCATTTTGCTGAGGGGGTGTGCACACACGAGGTTTGATTAAAATAATACCACTAGAAACACAAAAAACAGCAAGTTCATTTTTCATATATTCCAAAGCATTGTCAAACCAAAAGAAGTGAATATCAAAACCAAACTGACTTTTTATTTTATTATGGAATGATTTGAATACAAACAGGACTTGTTACCTTTCCTTCATTAAGTACAACCGCGTTATTCGTGAGTAATTATCCACAAAGGTGACAAAGTACTTGAAACCAAAGACGCCAGACACACAACATGGAAATGAACTAAGGAAAAAGTAGCTGAACTCCTTCTATTAGGATTAGACCTAAATACTGATCTCTGATGTTTACCAAATTTACACTCCTCATATTCAACGGAAGACAAGGGCTGAATAGAAGGAATCATTTGTTTGCTCATCTATGGTGAACGATGACCAGGCCGAAAATGCCATTTCTGTGGAGATACACTGGACTGAAGAGCAGCACCATTAGGTGTTGGTTGTGAAGCTAGTTAATGTAGTCCATATGATTCAAGCCCTTCACTAATCGTCTTCTTCATCCGTAGATCCTGAAAAATACACGAAGAGGGGATAAAAGGTTACCAAACAATTTAACAACTTAGTCAGCTTGCTAATGGACAGATGATTCATAGGAAATTTAGTGACAGACAACACTGATGAAAGAGATATAGAAGGGGTTGCATCAACATAACCCTCTCCCAAAACATTGGAAGTAGATCCATCAGCAAGAACAACAGATGAATGATTTACATGTTGACGCAAGGATGAAAAAAAATAAAGAATTACCTGTCACATGAGTGGATGCACCAGAATCTATTACCCAAGATAAGGATGGCTGAGAAGCATTGAATGCATTAGTACTTAAAGATTGTGCTAGAGAAGCAACGACATGAGAGGAAGTGGAAGACTGCTGAACTTGCTTGATTAGTTTGTTGTATTCCTCACCAGAAATAGTTACTGTAACACCACTAGGTTGATTTCCACCCATATTACTCTGAAGAGTATCACCATAATCAGCAACAATAAAGATTTGATTGCCCAACGCAGGCTTGCCAAACTTATCCCAGAATCTGTCAGAAGACTCAGAACTGTGGTTGAGATGACCACAATGTTTACACTGGCTGAGAAATTTTAATGAAGCTTTGTTAGGAAAGTGGCTGTGGAGGTTTGGAGAGGAAAGAGAGAGTCTTTGGCGTAGGGTGATTGCTGCTAGATATGGTAGTTCGTTTGGAGATTAAAACACCCAGCCTATACAGAATTCTTTTGGTGTGGACGTATGGAAACCAATTGCCAGACTTTATGAGAGATTTGCATCACGTACTAGATTCGAAGTGGGAGTGGGTGATACAGTGAGATTTTGGGAAGATCAATGGTTGGGTAATACTACTCTCAAAAGTCAATTCCCAGATTTATTCATTTTAACGCTAGTGCGTTGTACGTCTATTTCTGAGGTATCTTCTTTGGATTTTTTCGGGAGATCTTGGAACTTGAATTTCAGATGATCTTTATTTGACTGGGAACTGGACTCAGTGGCCTCTTTGTTGGCTTCTCTTCATAGTTATGTTTTCAAGGAAGGCTCAGACATGAGGAGATGGATTTGGGAAGCGAATGGGGCATTTTCTGTAGCATCCTGGTTCATTGCTATGTCGGATTCAGGGGAGAAGTTCGAGGTGGAGAAGGTATTATGGAATCCTCAAGTCCCTTCTAATGTTCAATTCTTTTTGTGGTCGGCGGTGAAGGGGAAGATACTCTCGACAATTTGATTGCTAGGGGCTGGTTCATCCCTAATAGGTGCAGCCTTTGTTGCATTGATGCTGAGAGTGTATCTCATGTCTTGTTGCATTGTAATTTAGCTTTTGAGGTTTGGGGAGTTCTCTTGAGCAAATTCAAAGTTCATTGGGTTATTCAGGAGGGAGTGGAAGCTCTTCTTTGCTCTTGGGGAAGGCTCAAAGATGGTTCCAAAAGGGATATTCTCTGGAATTTGTGTCCAGCGGC
This sequence comes from Pachysandra terminalis, assembly GCA_031762675.1. Taxonomy (NCBI): domain Eukaryota; kingdom Viridiplantae; phylum Streptophyta; class Magnoliopsida; order Buxales; family Buxaceae; genus Pachysandra; species Pachysandra terminalis. The sequence continues at coordinate 1,190,740 of JAUPMG010000011.1, forward strand.
TATTTGTTGGACCCTGTGGAAGGAGAGAAACAGTAGGATTTTTGAGGATCGGATTAGGAATGCGGAAGCAGTTTATCATCAAGTAACCTCCATTCTGTTTCATTGGGTTAACAAATGCCGGAGTTTAGATGTATTCAGTTTTTCCAGTTCAAGGGGGATTGGAATTTTTTGTAAAGTTGTTTTTGGAGGGTGTGTGGGTGGGTCTTTAGTTTATCTTCCCTTCTTCTGGGGGTTACTGGTGTACATCATTCGTGTACTTGGGTATCCTGGGGCTCTTTTTGCTCAGGGCTTATCCATGTTGTTTTGTTCTCTCTTTTTTCTATACTAATATATACATACTAATTTTACTGATCAAAAAAAAAAAAATATGATGTGGTTTTTTTGGACCAAACTACAGAGGGAGTGTATATAAAGCTACAATTGTGGAGGGACATCTTAGGAGCAAAACGCTGCAAAGTAATTCTATTTTAAGATTGAGTACATGGAATGAATCTTTATTAATTAGTACAGATGGAAGCAATGATAAGAATTGAGAACCAGGAGATTCCCTGAAGTAACCACTTTAGTTATTTCCATAAAATTGATGTTGAGCAGGAAGTTACATATAGGATTTGAGTTGGATTGGCTTAATTGGAGAGGCATTGCTAAAGTGTTATGTGACCAATGTATTCCACTATAGTGATAAGGCAAATTTTGTACATAAACTATTAGATCCATGCTCTGATGAATGGAGCAAAATGTTGGCCTCAATCCATCCCCACTACCTTCCTTATCACCTTTGCTCCTATTGTCCACCACCACCACCACCGAGACCACCATCACCATCATGCCTTTACCATTGCTACCGTCTCCTCTTTTTACTACCGCCACTCTCATTGCCATTGCCACCAACCACCATAACCATTCCATCCACCATCCTTCCATTTTTGCCTGTTGCTACTATAATCAACAACCACCATCACTACTGCCAAAAACCACCAGCAGCAAAAAAGTAGCTTCTACTACCAATTGGAGAAGTGGGAAAATATGTCATAGAAAGTAACTTTTGAAAGTCACCTTGTCTTTTCTGAGAGCAACCTTGTTAAGGCTTATCGAAATGCTGCCTTAAACAATTCTAGCATAAAAAATGTTTCTGGATTGCTACCATTTGAAATGATTGCCGCGTTTATATTTGTTTGTAAATTGAACAATCTGGGATCTGCTTCTGATTCTCACTTGCTTGCCAATTTTTAGATTGTGTTTTTGATTACAAATGTAACAATCTGAGACCTGCTTCCGATTCTCAACTGTTTTTGAAAATGTGGTGTGAATATGTAGTTTCTAGAATTTAAGAGTTGATATACTTGTAACTGAGCCACCTTGGAACTAAAGCGTTTGAAAGTGAGTCAATTAGGACTGAAGATATGAAACGTTATAACAAATGAGGATGAGAGTGAAGGGCTGGTAAGAATTCAGAACCTAAAAAGTTTAAAAAGTGACCATTTCTATATTCTTTGATCAATTATCCATTAAGAGGGGACTATTGAAGAGCATGTTTCATGTAGAATTAGAGTTGGATGGGTTGACTAAAAAGGTGTTTCTAGTGTTCTATGTGACTGACATGTTGCACTTAAGCTGGAAGGAAAATTCTATAAAACCTTTTGATATGCTATGATGTTTGGAACAGGCATACTTGAGCTTATGATGCTGAGATGGATGTGTGGAACCATGGTGTCAAAACTCAAAATTGGATTGGGGGTCCTTACTTGCCGATCCTGTGGTGAATCAGTGATCCATTTATTGATCCACAGATCCCAAACCAAAATTCAAAAGATTATAAAAAAAATCATAGAATTCAAAAAACCCTATTTTTGGTCTAGTACTTAAAACCCATGTAAACCAAGTAAAGAAAAATAAAACTACTCTGATCTAATTCAAAACACTCCTAATAGGGCTTGAACCCAACCCTGCACAATTTTGATTACAAGAACCCCAAATCCCACTCTCTAGCTATAAAGCACATGTTAAAAAAAATTTAAAAAAAAAAAACTTATAGTAGACTCCGGATGCTACTACGACTTGGCGGAAAAGTCCAGCAATTTCGGTGACAATCTAATGGGTTTCCGGCGATTAGGAATGATAAGAAGTAAGAGAGAGGGAGATGGGATAGGACTATTCATGCACAACAGCAAATGGGGGAGAAGACCATGTCTTTAAACATGGTCACTCGTATTGAAAAATCATGCAGCTCCTCTGGATCGTTCGGATCGATATGGCCATCTCAAGTTCCTCAGGTGATCTAGATGAATCATAGGCAACTCGTGATGATCTAGCTTTTTTAAAGAAATCATATTTCGTATAAGGATTGTGCCTTAGTGGCTACCGATCCCAAGTTGACACGAACAAACCCTATCCAGACTGTCCAAGTTTTAACAGTCTGGAACAGAAAGATAAGGTGTGGAATGAACGTATTTGAGATATTTTAGAAGTATCCTTAATATAAGATAAACTAAGGAAAATTAGTTGAAACTTGAAACGGCTTGAGCATGTTAGATAAATGCGTATAATGGTGCATGTGTGAACATGCGAGATGGTGTTGGTTAGGAAAGATTTGAAGGCATCTTATTGAAGTTATGGTTTTTGATAGGTTAGGATGTCAGAACAGGATTTGTGTTGTTGACCATAGCTTGTTGAGATGAGGTATTACTGTTGTTGTTTTCTTTTAATATTCTTTACTTTTTATTTTTATTCTTTTGGTTGTACATGTTTGAAATTCTAATCTTGTTCATTCCATTTGTTAAACTAATTTTCCTTGCTCGAACTTACTCCATGGGAAAGGAAGCACCTTCTCTCCTATGATGATATTGAAAAAGTAGAACACAAAAGAGAAAACTATGACAGAGCTGACATCTATATCATCGACTCTTCACTTTACCCTCCATATCCTGTTCGACCTTTGACATGATATCACATGGGCATGCATATAGAATGTTTCCTTTGTTTCAAATTTTTCCATTTTCTTTGCATTGGTACACACCCATTTCTTTGGACACACTCAACATCAAGATGTCACTCAAAATGGCCAAATCTAGTATTCCCTTAGGCCTTATCTAAGCTTAGTCCCTTTTATGTGGAATTTCAAGTTTTTGCTTCCAATGCTTCCATGGATAATTAGTGTTGTAGGCTTGTAGCACCAAAACATACTCATCTCAATTAGAGAGAGTACCTATATATTAACTAGTATTAGGGAAAACAGTACACAAGACAATAAATAAGATAAAGTGAATGGGCTTATGGGCCGTGAGGCCCACTCACCTATTCTAACACTCCCCCTCAAGCTGGAGCATATATATTGTTCATGCCCAGCTTGTTACAAATATATCCAATCCTATTCCTAGTCAAGGATTTAGTAAGCCCGTCCGCCAGTTGCTCTGTGGTTCTCACGTATTGTAATGATATCTCTCCACCTTGTAGAGTCTCTCGCACAAAATGACAATCGACCTCAATATGTTTCGTCCTTTCATGAAGCACGGGATTAGATGCAATGTGAATAGCCGCTTGGTTATCACACCACAACTTGGACGAACTAGAAGGGGGGTATCCGAGTTCACTAAGGAGCTGTCGCAAATAGATAATCTCGCTCGTAACATGAGCCATAACCCGATACTCAGATTCTGCACTAGACCGAGCTATCACTAGTTGTTTCTTGCTTTTCCAGGATACTAGATTCCCTCTAACAAAGATACAATATCAGTGGTAGACTTCCTATCACTAGGAGATCCTGCCCAATCTGCATCTGAGAACCCTTCAATATCCATATCCATATGACCTTGGTTGCTATATAACAAACCTCGACTCGGAGTGCCCTTAATATACCAAAGGATATTCAAAAGCGCATCCCAATGAGGAACTCGTGGAGCTGCCATAAACTGACTAGTCACACTCACAGAGAATGCGACATCTGGACGAGTAACAGCAAGATAGTTCAGTTTTCCAACCAGACGTCTATACCTCTTAGGATCAGTAAATAACTCCCCATCATCTGGAGACAATTTCACTCCAGGAGACATTGGAACATCAGACGGTTTGGCATCGATCATCCCTGTGTCACACAACAAGTCGAACGCATACTAGAGAGAGAAATCCCACGATGACTTCTGGCGACTTCCACACCCAAGAAATATCTCAATGGACCCAAATCCTTGGTCTGAAACTGACTTTGGAGGAATGATTTCAAGGA
>JAUPMG010000011.1:1195058-1213685 GCA_031762675.1 Pachysandra terminalis
TCCATTCTGTTTCATTGGGTTAGCACGATGCCGGAGTTTAGATGTATTCAGTTTTTCCAGTTCAAGGGGGATTGGGAGTTTTTGTAAAGTTGTTTTTGGAGGGTGTGTGGGTGGGTCTTTAGTTTATCTTCCCATCTTCTGGGGGTTACTGGTGTACGTCATTCGTGTACATGGGTATCCTAGGGCTCTTTTTGCTCAGGGCTTATCCTTGTTGTTTTGTTCTCTTTTTTCTATACTAATATGTACATACTAATTTTACTGATAAAAAAAAATGTTTACACTGGCGATTACCACGTCCTGTGTACCACAGACTCCCCCCTGATTCTCGACCATGTTCACAAGAAAAAACCTCCACGACCATGATCTCCACTTGAATATGATGTAGAGGCGGCAGTGGGCAAGGTAGTAGTGCTGGTAGACTGAGTAGGTACAGCAAACACGTTGACATCGAGCAAAGGCATTATGCAAGGATGGAATGCTGTTATTGGTCAACATTTGCCTGCTGATGCATTGGTACCTGGTACTGAGGATGTAGTCCTGACAAGAAATTGGCAACTCGCAATTCTTCACATTGCCTTCATTGGATCTCTAAGTTCGAAGTAATAGGCTGATATATATTCAACTCTTCCCCACATTCCTTTTAGTGTGCTATAGTAGTCACCAAGACTCTTATCATCTTGCTGAAAGTTAAATCTTCTCATACAGCTCATTAACACGTGAGATGTTCTTCTCATGAGAGTACATCTCATGTATTGCATTCCAAACGCCCTTTGCAGTTTGTTGGAACATTAGTACTTGCACTAATACATGGCTCCATACTATTAAGTAACCAAGACATAACACAGTAGTCATCTTTTCACCACTCCTTAAACCCCATGGAATTTTTTGTTTGGGCGTCGTCATTTACAAAGTATAATTTCCCTTGAGCACCGAGGAAGACTCGAAAAGATTGTGGTTAGAGAAGATAAATTTGACCATTTAACTAAATAGACGTACCTTGCAGACCATCATTGCCCCGTTAGGCTTGAACAAAGGAGTTAGTATTAATTTTGGGGTTCGATCCAAATTCAACTTGCTATGATACTATTACCTTTACTCGAGGAGCCACAAACTTGCAGATTATAGTACAACACACCCACAAATCAGATGGATCACTTTGAAGTTGATCACAACAGTTTACAGGCATGATTGGCACATACGACTAGGGTTTGAATGCACAAATCCTTCATCAACCTTGATTGTAGCACATGTACAGCAAGTAACCATTTAGCTTATTGCATAAATACGAGAAAAAAAAGAAGAAAAAACAGAACCGGTTTCTAGGGTAGGTAACAGTCAGATCTAGGATTCAGAGAACAAGTAAAAATAATAAAAAGAGAAGAAAAAGAAAGGGGAAGAATGCAAGATAGAGGAGAAGAATCAAATTAGGATTCGAACCGCTATGATACCATGTTAGAAGATGTGAAACAAGAGTAGAAAGAGGGAAACGAGAAGAGACGAATGTGAGAGGAGAGGAGAAACCATGTATTCTCTCATATTGGGATTGCACCACCTTTTAATTAAAATAACTTGTGGGTATTTACCAAACTACCCTTACACTCTACAGTTACACTTTAACAGAATGCAAAGAAAGAAGTTAGGAAAGAATATTATACTGGGAAAATGTCTTTTGATTGGATGGTTGCATTGATGTTTTATTGAGCTACCTGGGGCTAAAGAGATCTTCCGGGTGTGACATTCATATGGTGTCCAGGAGCTCACTGTCGGTAGGCTGTCCTTAAGTTCTGTGGAATGAATCAACATAGTTTTATTCAAGGTTATCAAAACGCCTAGGTGAGGCTAGGCAATAGACTTGCCTATAGCCTAGGTTAGCGCCTAGGCAATTAAGCGTTCGCCTAGGTGACAATTGTTTAATATGAAAGCAAAAAACATCGCGGCACATGCTAATTAATTTAATAATTTCATACGGATGACATCATAGCATTTAGAAGACAGAATTAACCAAAAAGAAAGGGTAGTTGGTAAGAGTAAAGGAAAAGGGAGGAGGAAATTTTGTGGGCAATCGACAAGTCTGCAATTGCAGACTTGCCAACTGCTGCAGCTCCATATGTGGAAAAAACGAAGAGAGAGAGAGAGGGAGGGAGGGCCGACCGGCTGCAATTGCATATGAAAAAAACAACGAAGATGGGAGAGAAGATGAGAACAGAAAGAGAGAGAGATAGAGCTGTGAGGTCGCAGCTATGGCAAAAAAAAAAAAACGGCAAAGGGGTAAGTGAAAGAAGAGAGAGAGAGCTTCAGCTTCAAGCTTATTCAGTTCTCTTGGATGCTTGGGTTCATCACCTTCAAACTTCAAGTTAGGGTTAGAATATAGAGACTTGGAGTCTTGAGCTACTAGAAAATATAAAGCCTAAAGAAATAACATAAGTAAGTTTTTAATTAATAAACTAATTAAAATTTAAAGTAATTAAAATATAAATTATAATTGGAGTGGTTCAAGACAAGTTGAACCACATTACACAATGGGCAACCGCTCGGGTAGATTAAGCGATCAGGCGGTCGTCTTGTCGCCTAGGCACACTCAGCCTAGGCGACCCTCGTCTGAGTCATTAGAGAACTGTCTAGTTGCCTAGGCGGTCGCCTTTAATAACAATAGTTTTATTATATCCATATTTGTGCTTATGTTTGGTATAAAGTGTTCATGGTTGCTGATTTTTGCAATATCTGACTAGCTACACTGCTTGATATTATTACTCAAATGGAACTGAGTCAATGTTTAGGTGGGTGTACGAAGGGGTGATTGATGATCCTTATGGCGAGTTTTTCATTGCTGAAAACAAATCTCTCCTTAAGGTATTCCATGTTGTTACTGTATTAAGTATGAGGTCATGTCACGTGGGAGGTTGCTTGCTTACTTGTTTCATTGTTTGACAGGAGAGTCTCACTCAGGATTATGATGCTAAGTATTGGCAGCGACGTTATAGTCTTAAGGATAGTATACCTAGTTTCCTTACAAATGCTGCAGGGATAATTTTGACCACAGGAAAATATTTGAATGTCATGAGAGAATGCGGACATAATTTTCAGGTTTTATTATGATTCTATCCTTGGTGGTATATTCTTCTAAATTTTGTGGCACTCTTCTTCAATCTTTTCAGTTGCAGTTTCAACTGACAAGATTATTACCAATAGGTCCCTACATCGGAAACTTCAAAATTGATGAGCTTTGGATCAAACCACCATTATCTTGAGTGTATAAAATCTGCTTCTGATTTGGCTAGTGGTGAGCTCTTGAATCTCATAAAAGAAAAGGTGCGATCCGTGTTCTATAAAACATAACTAGGGTATTCGGTGCATTCTATTTGCTCTTATAATTTTTTGTTAATGGCAATTGCTCTACTTCAGTGTCAAAATCTTTTGACCTTGAATATTTTGTCCTTTGTGTTGGTTTAGTATGATCTGATGGGAAGGCTGCGGTCCATAAAGCACTATCTTCTTCTTGATCAGGTACATACATCTATTTATTTATCATTGTTCTTGGAAATGAAGATTTCTTAGTTACATGACTAATATTCTTTGCCACTAAGGAAATCTTGGGAATTTGCTATGCAGTTCATTGTGATGTGTTTCTCTTTGTTCTTGTGGATTCCATTGTCAGTCTGATCTTGGTATTTAGTTGCACCTTTGCCTTTTATTGCAACAAATTTCTTTATTTATTTGATAGTATATATGTATATATATATTTGTGTGTGTGTATATGTGTGTGTGTGTGTGTGTCTATATATATATATATATATATATATATATATATATTTATATGGATCTTTGTGTGTGATTGCGCATGCGTGTGTGTGCGTGTGCGTGCATGCGTGTGTGTGTGCGTGTGTGGAACTCTGGGTTGTGGAATACAGAAATCTTTCCATAATGCCACAACAGCAAGAAGTGCCCTTGCTTACATTCGATGCTGATTGCTACACCCTGTGCATGCAGTAAATGAGATCTTTTAATATGGAACTCTAGGTTGTGGAATACAGAAATCTTTCCATTATGCCACAACAGCAAGAAGTGCCCTGGTTTACATTCAATGCTGATTGCTACACCCTGTGCATGCATTAAATGAGATCTTTTAATACCTTGAATCTGTCAATAGATGCTTGCCAAGGCTTTAACTTCAACTTCGTTAAGGACTTACAGTCCTTCTGTAAGTGGAAGTAATTTCTGGAAACTTTTCAATAACACAAATAGCCATTTAGAATTGGAAATATGAGATCAATAGCAATCTTGTACGATGTTACACATGCCTGAGATTGTAAAAGTCAAAAGTTACACATTAATACCTAATACTATATCCTGAGAAAAAAAGAAAGGGAAAACCTAATACTATATAACTGCTGATTATATGGTTTGGAAATATCATATTTGTGTTTATGTTGCATATTTATCAATCCAAATTCATAACATATTTATTACTATGAATTTTGAGGGTTCTATGCATGAATAATATCTAATTCACAAACATATGTCAAAATCTCAATTAATTCATTATAATAAGAATAAGTAGAAGACCGATTTTTGCAATAGAAAACCTAACTGACATGCATATTCGGGGTGGCAACAGGCTTCGGGCTTAAGAATGCTTTCCCAAGCCCGCCCGTTGTATCATTAGTCAAGCCCGAGCCCGCCCATGTTTGCGCATACAGAACAAAAACTCTTATATTTTGTTAGTTCAAAGAATCGATATCTGGTCTTCCAAGAAGTAAATATGAAGTTCGAACCACTAAACCACAACCTCAAGGAATGCTAAACTTAGGTAAAATTTAGATATTACTCGTTATGAGTGCTCATATCATCGGGCTGAGCCCCTGGCCGGGCTAATCTAATGCAAACCCGAGCCCGGCCCGAAAAAAAATCGCGCCTTAATTTTCAGCCCAGCCCGGCCCTACAGGCTACTAATCCTTACCCAAGCCCGCCCAAATATAGGGCCGGGCGGGTCACCCAGCCCATTGCCACCCCTAATGCATATTAGTGTTTTTTTTTTCCTCCTTTGATTACTTCAAACAAAGTAATATATATATATATATATATTTTAATCCATCAACCAATTTAAAAATTAGTTTCAATTAATTTGACTAAGTTTCTAAGAGGGGATTCTCAGATAGATGTAGTGGAAGCTCTTGCTGATGGAGGGACGTCATTGCATGCATTTCAACTTATGTCCAATCTATCTTCCTTCCCATGAGTACTTATGCAAGCTATTTTCTTGAGCCATGCAGAAGAGTCTAGTAAATTAAATGCTTATAGTCATCTGGTAAGACAATTGGACTTTGGATTCTCATTCTGGAGAAGTAAAGTTCTAAATCCTGAGTCATGACTGAACATGTGAATCACCTGTACACTGGTATAGATGAATGGGTGATTCCAGTCCTTAGTTGAGTTTCGTCCTATTGATTTAAAATATGGTATCTCTGTGGTTGAAACTTCCGTACCCACTTTGCATAATGATATCTCTTTGTGTCAGGGTGATTTCTTGGTTCATTTTATGGACATAGCTCGAGACGAGCTTGCTAAAAGGCTTGAAGAGATTTCTGTGGCAAAGCTGCAGGTTTGCTCTTGCGTTTTCTGTCACAGATTGGCGTTTTAGGAACTTTTTTCTTGTTTAAAGATTAAGCTAAATCTAAGATTGGTTCTAAGAATTTAATATGAATTTCGTTTCGACCGAGCAGTCTCTCCTGGACCTTGCTCTGCGTTCCACAGCAGCTGTGGCAGATCCTTGTCATGAGGACTTGACATGTTGTGTGGTAAGTAATGGACTGTTTTCTGTATTGTGCTCTCACTTAGCGGGAATTTGTTGAGTTAAATCTGCATTTCCATTTCACGGAGTCTTCTCTTGTTTGCAGGAAAGATCATCTTTGCTTAAAAAATTAGCAATACTCAGAGATCTTGAAGTTAGTAGACCTGTTTTTGATGGGAATGATGTAGAGGAGCCCGTACGCATTACTGGCATGGAGACATTTGCTTTAACTTACAAGGTTTGTTGTTACTCCTGTGGGTTCCTATTTCTCATTCTAACTAGGGAATCAACTTGCATTGCATGGATAGTCCAACGATATAGCAATAGGTTGGCATATATGCAGAAGAGGTTAGACCCATCATTTATTGGACGTAGGAGATATTTTTTAATATCATGATCTTGATGTTAATTTCTACGTATTATTCTGGACCATTTTGCCACTTTTATCTAAATTAAGGAGTCAGATGGTTTAGTTAATTGGCGATAGTTATTCTTGTCTGCCTCACCTGGTTTAGTTGCCTGCAGTGTTCTAAATATTGCTTTTGTTGGAAATTTCTCCACCAGGCCCGTGGGTTATTTCGGGAGATATTATCGTTTGGCAGAATATTTTGTCAGATGGAGAGAAATGGGTGGAAAATTAGGAAAACAATTGAATTTTGTAATGAAACTTTAGGGATTACTTAAACATATATAAACACACAAATAACTCAAAATATAACAATAAATAGCTATGCATAGTGATGAACAAGCATCAAGGGATCTAAATAACATACTTGTTGCTAGCCTGTCAATATAAAATGTGAAGTACCATCGATCAAGGTTTTAAATTTCGCCGGCATGCTGCGAAATATTGCAATCTATTAGTTTGGCGACACGACAATATTTCCCCATTTCGGTGTAATTTGGCGAAATATTAGCGAAATTCGGTGAATTTCTCCATGCCCCCTGGCAAAATCTCATGCGAAATCGAAATTTAAAACCTTGCCATCCATACGAAGTCAAAGTACAATTAAATGTCATAAACACAACATTGAAACAATTAAAAATCCAATATGCAAGTACATAAATAGCTTTGCATAGTATCACATCCATATCACATATAATAGTTTCGAATCATTTCATTAAATTTTAAGGGATGGAAATTGAAAATGCACGTTTCCGACTTCTTTCGGCTTTCATCCATCATAAATCCCTTAAACTATGTCAAATGCATGTTGATGCATCAAATAAATGCATTAACATGCATTTTCAACTTAGTAGAACTAAATTTATGCAAAAGAAAAGCAATTTAAAATAAAAAGTATGAGATGTTAGACATACCTTTCAAATCTTCGAAAATGATGCTTTAATCCTCCACTTTCTTTGTCACTCTTATTAGATTTGTATCACGGGGGCTTTAGATTTGATATTCTAAATAGAATCTTGAAGAAAAGGAAAAGAAAAAAAAGGCTTAGATTGGAAGAGATGGGGTTTCTATTGAAATTGGGGAAATTTCGAGCGAAATTTCCCCAATGTCGACTAGATCCCCCTTTTATAAAGCACACAATTTTACCCTAAATTGGGTAGAAATTGAAATTTCGAGAGTTATTTTGCCTGAAATCTCGCTAATTTCCCCAGAAAAGAGATATTACCCTGGAGATATTATCTCCAGGGGGGATAATGAAATTTCGGCGAAATTTCGCTAAATTTTACCTAAATTTAAAAGACTGGTTGCTCGGTGAGAAGTGGATTTTTGTGATGTAGTCAATACAAGCCATCCACCTGGAGAGGACCCTTTAGATGGGCCATGAGGACAATATATCAACCGATATAAGCCTCATTGATGCAAGTAATAGCGGCTAGTGAAATCTTTAATAATTTTAAGATTTGCACTAGAAAAACATTAGCTAAGAGTGCCCCTTTTGCCGTGTGGCATTTTAGGGGCTGAAACGTAGTATGTTAGGTGGGGTCAACTAGAGTACACATGAACAAGTGGGGTTTGCCTAATAAGCTGCCATTGTGTGAAATCCGTGTTTTAGCCAGTTTCTAGGTCTCAAGCACTTCGCTAGACAATGTAGCTTCCAGTTCATTTGATTTTATCAATGTTTTCCATATTTAAATTCCTTTCTAGACCTTTGAATTGTGGGCTTATCTGCTGTAAGTCATGCCCTGTGACAATTTCAGATCATTCTGCTACTGTTTGGAGATAACCCCATTCATTTGTTTAACTTTTTTTATTTATTAATGGAACAGGTTCAATGGCCATTGTCTCTTGTTATTTCGAGAAAGGCTCTAACAAAATATCAGTTGATTTTCCGCTTCTTATTTCATTGTAAGCATGTCAACCGCCAGCTTTGTGGGGCATGGCAAGTACATCAAGTACGCAAATTGCATTTCTTTCTTTAGATGATCTCTTCTTTTGTTTTCCTTATTTAAATAACTGAAACAAATTCCAACAGGGAGTCCGTGCTCTTAACATGAGGGGAACTGCCATCTCTCGATCTGCAGTGCTCTGTCGCAGTATGCTTAAGTTTATTAATAGCCTTCTACATTATCTAACATTTGAGGCAGGGTTCACATCTTTCCTTATCTTTCAGAATTTATTTCCAGAGGAATACTTGCATCAGGATGCTGCTTTACATACATATCATGACTTATTTATTGTTTTTTTTTTCTTCCCCCTCCCCCCCCTCCTCCTGCCATGGTGGGTTGTGTGTGCGTGTGGTTGGGGGAAGTATAACATGCTAGCTGCCTTCTTGATTAGGTGGGCTGATAACTAAGCCTGTTAATAGATTGAGCAGTGCCTGGACTGTCTTTGTTAATGTTCCACCCGACTTGATGCCATTATCTATATGCGTAGAGTTAGAAACAGTTTATATTATATGTATAGTTGTCAACATGTGATTTGAACTTGGGCATATTGATAAGAACCAAAAGAGAAATGAATTACAATTTTGTTCATTCTATTTCAAATTCTGATTAGCATATTCCAACATACACAAAAGATAGAGTTTGTGATCAATTTGTCACGCCCCAAAATCTGAGATATCGATCTCCACAACCTCAAGGTGCGACTCCACGAATCCAACCCATGGATCCAACTGATTGAACCAATGAGCCAACAACAAGCACAAAAGAATACTAAAATGCAGAAGCTAATAATATAAATCAAACGAACATCCAATCAATTGTCAATACATCATAGGTCCAAAACAAAACCCGAAAATGAAAAGCAAACCCAACTCTTCACCTAAGCTATTACACTCAAATCAGACCTGAATTATAAGCAAAAAATAACTAAATTAATTCTAATATGCATCCACTATTCTGTTCCATCTCCTTAACCTGTAGACATACAACGCATAAAAAGGCGTGAGCTATGAGGCCGAGTAAGTAACACATGCATAATCGATAATACATTAGAATACGGCCGCCTAGAACTCAAATATCCTTCACCTACTTAGTCATGCATGAGAAAACAATGTTCGACCACATGTTATTCCAAAAACTACAATAAAATCTGAAACCACACTTCACATAAGAATATAAACAGCATAGATGAAATAATGATATGATGATGAATATGCTATGATGCAACCATATGAATACATGCAAGAATGAGTCATGCACAATGCAACACAACAACCTAAATGCTAAATGCATGCGCTGTGATCAAGTCAGGTTAAGATTTTCCATGTCAAACCTGCCGGACTTACAGCTACCCGCCGGACAGAAGGATCCGACTTATGGCAAGGATCAACCGCCTCCAAGCCCTCAATGCTTGGTACCCAAGTTTAATGCAGCCGGGTAACACTCTCAATTATCCCACGTGTACAGCGTGGTTTGCTAGGACTTTCGACCCAAGGGGCTCAATTCCTCTCATCTATTTTCACATTTAGGGAATTTAAACCCTAGGATCCAAGATCAAGAGTATCTACATACCTTCCATGAACCCCCATGGCCTTGCTTAACCTTTCCATCATATAGTTATGACATGAATGTAACACACATACATATTAATAATATCATTGTGTTAACCATGTCTACCACACCTTGGAATGACCCACCTCAAGCATCTCTCTATGCTGTGGATATTTCCGTGGAACATGTTAACCAACAATGTCTCACAACAAAATCACATTGAGCATATCCACATCAATTGGGATTACACACCCTTAGCATCTCTTATGCTAATGGCTATCCCCATGAATATCTCAAGGCCACACACATTACAGTACACATACTCATGATATTCTATATTATATACATCAATTCCTCATCAAAGAAATTAAAGGGTTCAAGTCAGCTCATTGGACTCTATCCAAGTCACAATGCCCAAGTCTTAAGAAATATACTAACACATGAATCATATATGCAAATTTCTACATAAACATTTCTATCTCTGAAACATACATGATATAGGATTAAGGTCACATAATACACATGCTTCTAATGAATTAAGTCTTAAAACCAAATCAACACATGTCATGCAAACATAAGCATAAACTCAATCATACACATTACTATATTCAATACTTATCCAATCTGTAAATTTACATCATATTCAATCTAACTATCGTAATTGCATGCTCTCTGTAAAATTTCATCAAAAGTGGACAACATTCCAAATTGTCGGCATGCTGATCCCCCTACCGAAGCAAGTTTGGTAGACCAACCAGAAACACCATATCAAACACATAGAGACTTCGGCAGAGCGTTCGGTATGCCGAGATGTATACCGAAGCTGCCCAGAAATCTCGGCATACCGTGGGGTATACCGAAGGTATGAAACTTACACAATTTTCGATAAAATCATCACAAAAACTCATATATGCATTTAAATATTTATATCACATGTCCTATAGCAGTATTGCCTACAAAACCCAATACTTTTATGCCCTAGTTCATCATTATAACACATACCTAACTTATTACATTAGAACACTTCTAAACCTAGGATTCCATCCCAAAACCTTCCAATATGAAAACCCAGATCTTAAGACACATCTCACTCATTCCCATATCCATTGCATTCTATTGAAATAAAGAAAACACATGTTTTATGTACTTACTTGAAATCTGGACAGTAGTAACCCTCCTTTTCACAAGGTTGTAGCACACTCAAATCTCACCAAGACCTCTCATTAATTTCGTGGCCTCCCTCTCCCTAATGATGTTATATAGAGAAAACCCTAAATCATAACCCTAATCTATTAGGATAAGGATTGAAGACCAAGGTGCACTCTTACTAAACTACTAACTCTATTCAAACTCATCCTTACAATCCAACTCTATGTCAACAAGGGTCGAATGAAAACTCCTAGGTTTTTGGGTTCACTTGGGTCCACCTAAGTCCCACAACAAGTTCTAAAATAACATACACGCCCCATACTAACAGAAATTACACAAAACCCCAAATCTGCACTATTTTTGCAAAGGACTAAACATGCATATTTAAATAATTTGTCTTGGACAAATTATTTAAGTTCCCACTTCTATTTGGATATTTATTAATTTCTTTTAATCCATCATTAAATATACCCAACCTGTTTATTTACTGTTTTGCCCCCCCAAAGGCCATTAATCACATAATTAAAGATAAAACACTTGAGATTAAATCTGAACCACACATAATTCAACTTAATTCCTTTAAATACTTAATTATTAACGATTTAATTTATTTTCTAAATTTGGGTCATTACACAATTTCTATCACTGTTTTAGATCTCAGTTATCTGACTTGCGGGTTGGCCGATATACTAGGGATTAGCCAAATTCCTGGTTGAATTTCCTTCTCAGTTCACATGGTAACTTGTACTAGTAGTTCAGAAAACTCATTCGAGTTACTACATGTATTGTCATATTCACATAAAAATCAGTGTGTTTCTTCTAAATAATTATTATTTCCATATTGATGCACGATTCACATTGCCAGAGTCACTGATTCTCTTTGAAGGATTTCAAGTGAGTTGATTTTCCTAGTTTCCAAATATTGATCTCTATTATGCGTTCAAAGCTTTGTCTAATTAACTTTACCTATATGTATGTATTTATTTATTTATTAGCCTGCTAGTAGGGCTTAGGCTCTGATTTTAAAGTTAGGCTGGTATTATGCTGAGTCCAGCTCTTGATCCTTTCACCTCTAGGGCCAAGGGGACCAGTTCATACTAGACTACACCTCGTCTGGGCACGCTTTATCATGCACCTGATTCATGTATGTTCGTTATTAGAACTCTATCGAACATTTGATTCCGAGCTTCCAGAAACAATATGGATTTGGATTTTTCTTTGGGCTGATATCAAGCCTGAGTATCGTAGTTGTGGACAGTTGGATGTTTAGTGTTGTATTTTTGTCGGCAATGCTGTAAAGTGAAGAAGATTGCATGTTGTTGCCTCTGGCCCTGATGCAACTATCATGTTATCTTCTCGGTTATTTTTAGGAGTTTTGTGGAACTGACGTAGTTTCTGATTTTAACAGCATTATTTTGGTGTTTTTCATTTTCAGGTTCTTGAACCCAATTGGCATGTGATGCAAGATAGACTTCAAACGGCAAAAAGCATTGATGAGGTATGGCCCCTATTCTTTTTGTTATAGTTTTGAACTTAATTGGGCTATTTCTGAAGCTAGGCAATACAGAGAGAGAACTCTGGGACACGGAATTGTGACGAATTTCAGGACCTCTTTGATATGTGCTGCAGTCATATCAGCACCATGCATCTGTCCTAAGTTTCTCGAAGTGCAATTTCACATGTTACAAGATCTCCTCCCCCATGTCCTCTTCTTCTACTATATCTCGCTGCTCATCCTTTTGTTCCTTTCTTCTTCGTCAATGCAGTTCCTGCAACTTGGAGAACTCTTTCTCAATACTTCTCTTCCGTCATATTCCTATGCAGGAATGTAGTTTACAATTGTTGGTAACTGCTTCTGTGACTCTGTCCATCCTCATTATTCCGTTTTCTGCCCATCACTCCGGTGTGAGGATTGAACGATACCAGCTGCTATATTCTTGTGAAACTCTCCAATACTTTTGGAAAAAAACAAGCATATGGTACTATGTTTCGCTTCTCATCTTTTTGTTCCTTCCTTCTTCCTCAATGCAGTTTCTGCAACTTGGAGAACTCTTTCTCAATACTTCTGTTCCGTCATTTTCCTATGCAGGAATATAGTTTACAATGGTTGGTAACTGCTTCTGGGCATCCTCATTATTCCATTTTTCGCCCATCACTCCGGTCAGAGGATTGAACGATACTAGCTGCTATATTCTCGTGAAAGACTCCAATACTTTTGAAAAAACAAAAACATTTGGTACTATGTCATTGCTTCTGACAGAAATGAACCACCTGTTTTGTTCAGTCAAGTGTTCTACTTCTAGCTTCTTAGTAAAATTTGATGAAGGCAACATTACCAAATTTGTGTTCTTCAGCTTTTAGGGGTCCTGTCAATCTTCTATGAAAGCTTAAATCTTCTCCATACCTCCTTCCCGTCGACACTCTCTGTCACCACCAGCTTGACATCCTTCTCTTCCTCTTTTACCATTCAGCCGTATTCACATAAGTATGGTTCCAAGGGATGTAAGCACTGAACCTTTTACCATTCTTTGTAATTCATCTAAATGCTTTTTCCCCCCTCAAAGATGGGTCTTTCTGATGCGTATGTCTGTGTCATCACTTGAATGAAAATATCCACCATTTCATAATCTGATATACTTATTTGTGAGCAATAGTTCAAAATCATCAAAATATTTCAGCAAAGTTCTTTGAGGCATAAATCTTCTCATAAGTCTGTACAAAAGAAAAATAAAGGAAAAAAGAAAAAACGTAAATCTGATTTATGAATATATGCCAATAGTACACACTTCATGAGGTAGATTGACAAATCAGGTGATGGCAGTCTCTTTGAAAGAGCTAGTAAAAAACTTCAACATCAGTCTAGTCTCTTGTGATTATTCTCCATGCTGCATTTTGAAATGGAACATGCTTTTGAGGGCCTGGTGTAACATCATGTTGATGGAATGCTGATTCTGTAAATCATTCAGGAACAGATGCTTTTCCTTTTATGATAATAATAAATGAATTTCACTAATAAAAAGGGGAAAACCCCATGCTCACGAAGTGCATATACACTGATTCAAAGCAATGTAGACATGGTAGGGTGTGATAAAAGCATTTTGGGATATTTTCATAAATCAGAACAGAAGTGTACCAGAACAGAGTCAAGAGTCAGGATCGTAGAAGTCTTTCAAAACCAATAACAAGTGTAACAAAAGGCCTCTTTGCTTGGCAGTATATACCTTCCACACTGGATTCGTTCACATCATAACTATTGTTCCTTTCCTTAAAGACAGCCCAGCAAGCAAAAAAGGGAATTAATTTCCAGACAAGCGTAGACTTCCTCCTTAATGAACCAAACTGCCAACTGCTTAGAAGACCATATAGAGTACATCTAGTCTCAAACTTTCTAAAGAAAAACACAAATCTCCGTATGGAAATGAACAGTAATTAGAAGATGATTCTTTTACTGGATGTTTCCTTGCAAAGTGGACATCTGTGGGGATTCAGCATTGAACTTTAAAGTTGTTAACCTCAAGATTATTGTTTCACACTGTTGTCCACATGAAGGAGGCAACTTTAGAGGGAACATGTTTCTTCCAAATGAAACAATTAAGGAGAAGGGCATACCCAGGAGTAGCTAACTTCTCGAAAATGATTTAACAGAGAAAGCTCCTTTTGAACTCCAAGACTACCCATCTCTTATCATAACCGTTGTCCAATATCGAACTGGGTAAATCTGAGATAAGAAGTCAGACAAAGACTTAATCTCCTCTGTCATTTACGGGCTTTTGAAAAGACGGCCCCCTGTTTATTAAAGTTCCCTTCCTGTCTAAGTAATCAACTGAAGCAATGTTATAGATATCTGAAATGCACTACTAAAAGTAGTACCACTCTACCTTTCAAACCAAAACTGGGTTGTTGCCCCATTACCTATCTTGAATGAAATACCTTTAGGGTCTGATTGGTTCATGGAACTGAAGGTGGAATTGGGGTGGGAAAATTGGAATTGGAGTCTAAGTAATCAACTGAAGTAATGTTATAGATATCTGAAATGCACTACTAAAAGTAGTACCAATACCTATCAAATCAAAACTGGGTTGTTACCCCACTACCTATCTTGAATGAAATACCTTTAGGGTCCGATTGATTCATGGAATTGAAGGTGGAATTGGAAGCTCCAATTCCAATTTTCCCGTTTTGGAGTCCACTAAGCATAGTGTAAGGGATCGTTCGATCCCGAGTTGGATCGGACCGGGACGATCCCCGAGTTGAAGCCGAAACGATATAAACACACAAGTGAATGACTCGGTCCGATCCCGAGATGGATTGGGCGATCCAACTCGGGATCGGCCTGATCCATCTCGGGATCGGACCGAGTCATGTTTTTAATTTTTTTTTTAATTAGTTTAGGATTGTCTGTCTTGTCCGATCCCGAGTTGGATCGGCGATCCAACTCGGGATCAGCCGAGAACGATCCCAATCCGATTTCCGAGTTCAAACACTATGGCACTAAGGAATTAGAATCAAATTCTATATGAATTCCACAGAATTCCTTTGTAGGCTATTTTTGAAGTTGTTGAATTCACTGGGGGGGAGGCTATTAATTGCAATTCTCTACCCCTTGGATTTCAACTGGAGGTGGTAATGGGTTGGATCGGGTCGGGTTAGGTCTTGATTATGATAATTGTCAATCTGAACCCGTATATTTAATAAATGGGTCACTTGGTTTCGGACGGGTCAGTGGATTTATAACCTAAACCCACCGACCCAACCCATTTATTATTCGGGTGGGATTGGGTCGACCCAGCTAAGAAAAACCAATTTTTGTTAACTTGAACCTGCTAAGATATGAAGTTGGCTTTGGCGGGTTAGATCATATTTTGCTAGAACTGGCAATGGGTTGGGCGGGTAGAGAAGGTTGGTGGATTTATAGTTTAAAACCCATAGAGCTTGCAACGGGTCGAGTCAATAGGGTTGTAAACGGATTCGAGCTTAAATGGACTGGGTTGGGTTTGACCAATTTATTAACGGGTTGGGAAATCATTGAATGTGGAGAGGTCAGGATCAACTTTCAGTGGTATCTGCTTCCTAAAATCAGCGTGTCTAGATAATTAACACCATTTGGTCTGCATAAACTTTCAGTAACATTTGTACAAACTCCATCAACTTTCAATGGAAATCTTGAAGGTGGAATCTAAAGGTCTCAGATTTGAGAAGACGAAGTTCAATGGCAGCGAGGCCTTGAAGTTCAGCGAGAGCTTCAGGGAGAGGTAGTTGACAATCTGGTGCTGTGGGAAGATTGTTATTGGATTGTACAGGGTGTGTAGAAGGCCCTGAGGGTGGTGGCAAGAGATCAGTTCGTGATTGGTTCTAGGAGAACATTAATCTTGGTTCTGGTGTTGGAGGTTAGGAGGAATGTTACAGGAAGAGTTAGCAAGGTGTTGGATATAATTGGTAAAGGGAAATTTAGCTGCATTTGTTTCCTGGAGGGAGTTAATTGGAAAGGTTGGACGGATTTGTTACACTTTCTGGTTTGGAGAGTGGGAGTTCGTAATGGTGTTGGTAGCAGGAGGGTTTCTCCTTCTCCCGTCCTTGCTAAAGATCTTGCAGCGGCTAACTATTTGGAGCAGCAGATTGGAACTGTTATAGTAGTTGATTTGGCGAAGGAGGTGGCGTTTTCTGAGTCGGGTCCGATCTCGTCTATTTGTCCGAGTGGGATTTCGCATGGCACGTGGCAACTCCTGAATAAGTGTCTGGTTGGAAGGTTTGAAGGGGAGACACCTTTGATTGGGAAGGTGAGGGAATGCGTGAGGGTGGCGTGGTCAGGGCTCAGGGTATGAAGGAGTGGGAGTGGATATTTTTTCTGCTAATTTATTCTTGTTCATGTTCCGGTTGAAGGAAAATGCGGGAGAGCTTTTGGAGGGGTCATAAATTTCTCGGACCGCTTTTTCTGTTCTTGGACTGGTGGCATCCGAGATTGGGGTGTAAAGTGAACGGTGCGAAGGATGATCGTATTTGGGTAAGGGTGGTTGGAGTCCCCTTACATCTTTGGATGGATAGCGTTTTCAAATCATTGGGTGAATTATGCAGTGGTTTCGTACGTCCAGATGAAGCCACTGAGAATAGAACAATTCTCCAGTGGATCAGATTGCAGGTTTGGAAACCGCCATGGACGAAGAGAAGGCATTCAATCTCTCTGAGACTTCGTAACGAAATTTTTCAGTGCCCGGTATGGTGGGAAGAGAAGACGATACGTAGTTGCCGGAGGAAGGCGGTTTCCGATATTTCTCGTTCTGGTTTTGAGGAGGGAAGAGGTTTTCTGAAGGTAGGTGATGATGAGGTGGAGAGAAGAGAAAAAAGAGGGAGCAACGTGGAGGGTTCTTCAGATGTGATGGGGGGTATCGTGGAGGATCCTCATAGGAAAAGAAAGCAGGTTTTGATTGGTGGTGGGGACCACTTTGCAGAAGATTCAAATTTGAATGAGATAGTAATGGGGAAGCGGGAGAGGGGCTGGTGGAAGACAGCTGGCGGACCTTTAGCGGTTTTTTGCGATTCGGGTCAATAGAATAGGGCCGTGAGGCTTGGCCCAATAGACCAAGGAGGGTGCTCCCATTCGGGATGGGCCAATTCAGCGTTATTGGGCCTGGCCTGTCAAGACCCGAAGGGGGTTTTAAACTTTAGTGGCCTTAGTGAAGGGGCTGTGATAGCAAGCCCAACTACGTCAGCGAGTTTAGGAGGGAAGCCTGCTAACAAGGGATTTATACCAGCAACGGGGTCCACGGGATGCGAGGATGAAACCAATTTGGTCCTTGTTAGTATGGAGAGGGATTCTTCCTCTAGCAGCAAGGACACATTATCTTCTTCCGCAGGGTTCGAGGAGGAATGGGTGAGCAAGTTCACGGGGGTATCTGTAATTTCTCCGGTGTTCACTTCAGAAGCTTTGAAGGAGGCTGTGGATCTTCAGCAAGAGGTTGGGGCATCTGTGGGGAATGTTTTTAGCAAGATGGAGCTGCAGATCGAGGGGTACGACGTCAACTTCAAAGAAAACCATATCTGGAGGAACGTGGAGAGGGGATTCAAGGACAGAAAAAGGTGATCTGTGGTGTCAGAATCCAAGCATCTTCGGTGGAGGTCTCTTCCGATGTGCGGAGGATAAGTGGAGGCGTTGGTTTCATCTCGAAATTTCTTCTTTTTCTTTATTCTCAGATGCTCAGTTTTTTTCTGGAGAGGATGCCCTTCTTTTATGGGGTTGGCGGTGGATGAACAGGTGGGAGGAAGTTTGAAGATAGTATCTTCGATTGGAGGCAGGGTTCTTATGGGGGGTTTTGGACGAAGAAGAGGGGACCGAGATAATTGAAGGAGCGGAATCTAGTCTGATCTGTTACTCTGATATGGGGAATGGGACAGAGGATGTTTTAGGGGAAGACACAAATAATTGGAGCGTTAAGGAGTTTGGGTCAGTTCCATTAGTGAGCTGTTCTGAAGCTGAGTATCGCCTAATGAAGGCTAAGGGGCTTGATGGATTAATGTCAGATTTCTCGTCGGATTGTGAGGGTATGGACTTCGAAGGGATGTCTGAATGGGTGTTGAACAAGATAACCTGTTTTGGGGGGTTTATTGGAGTTTCCTCAGAGGGTTTTGAAGCCCAAGCTTATGAGCTACTCTTGGCTATAGAAAATAGACACCTGGAGATGATGGTGAGTAACAAAAAAGTTTTAAGGGAGTTGAATAAACTAAATTGGAATTTGAAGGAGAAAGACAGTCCTTGTAGAAGGAAAGGGGAGTTGTCCGGTGGGGGTAAAGGGAGG
>JAUPMG010000011.1:1213785-1226917 GCA_031762675.1 Pachysandra terminalis
GGGGTTGCTGAGCGAATGAATTGAACTATTACCGAGCGTGCTAGAAGCATGGGGATAGATGTTGGGTTGCCTAAATTGTTTTTGACAGATGCAGTCAATATCGTAGTATAACAGGCCTTCAGTTGCTTTGGACTACCAAAAGAGGCTTGGACTAGAAAAGAGGTAAACCTAACACACTTGAGGGTATTTGGTTGTACTTCTTATATTCATATTAATACATATAAAAAGAACAAATAATATCCTAAGTCTAAGAAATGTATTTTCATTGGATATGGCATTAATGACTTTGGTTATTGATTTTGGGATCCAAAAAATCGAAAAGTCTTTAGAAGCAAGGATGTCATATTTAATGAAAATCTCATGAATAAGGAAAAGAGAGTTGCTGCTACAAGGTAACGACGATGCAGACTGGACAAGTGATCTAAACGATCGAGAGTTGACGTCAGGATACGCATTCTTGCTAGGTGGTAGGGCCATCTCTTGGAGTAGCAATAAGCATGTTTGCATCACGTTGTCCACTATGGAGTGAGAGTATATTTCTTATTGTGCAGCCGTCCAGGAGGTTGTATGGTTGAGGCAATTCTTACAGGATCTTGAAATTTTTCGAGCATGTGTAGGACTGAATACCATTTATTGCAATAGTATGACAGCGTTGGTCAACGCCAAAGACCCCAAATACTATGGCAAAACGAAGCACATCAAGATTCGTTATCATTACATCAGTGACAGAGTTGTACATGGAGACATGTCCCTTACACCTATCCTTACTCAGCATATGATAGCTAATCCAATGACTAAACCTATAGCCAGACAAGTTTTTAATGTTCATGTCAAAGAGATGGGATTACGTAGATTGTGATTTGTGTTTAGTGGTACAATTTTTATTTACATTTGATATATAGACATCTCATATTACATTTTATACGATACGTGAGAAATTAATAAAGTTTATTTTTCATAAGGCATGAGATTGTGTATTACATGCACACTTTATACGTACATTATCACCATATTATGAGGATATGAATACGATATGTCACCATTCTAGTGGTCGGCTTCTCATACAGCGATCAGCCCTAGCGCATGCATTGCGAGCATGATGAGACATTGAGAGGACTTGTACCATCGGGGGCATTTAGAAGACTGAGTTATATGTTGCCCTGAGAGATTCCTTAGGGAATCGAAATTTACCTGATAAAACCGAATGTGAGACCTTAATCAAGGCGCTTAAGAGTTGTGACTTGGATTAAGAAGCTCAGGTTAGGCGCATGGATTAGGACTAGCCTAAGATCCGTACAGTGTTGGAGGTTATCATACTCTTGGCTGGACTCGGAGTTCCATTATAGCATGTGTTGCATACCATATGTAATAGTAGCAACGTTACCTTTGAGAGCAAGTAAATTGATCCATATTTCCTTGTGTGAGTTCAGGAGGATCCTTGTAAGGATCACCTTATACCCTTCTTATTTACCTTAGATCATGTCGTGAAGTTAGATCTTATGATTACTACTCTAGCATACTTTCTTATGGACATGCATTATACAGTCTAAATGAGGCTTGATTGGGAAAACAGTTAGGACGAAGCAAAATGGCATGAGGCTTAGGGAATACTATTTGGCATTACATTTAGAGAGATACGGTTAATAGAGAGATGTGCTCATTGTTTAAAATTGTCATCTTTAATATTTCACATTTTTTACTTATATATATATTCCATGAATTATTTAAATGAGTACATTGTTATGAATCTAGTGGTCGAGTATAAAGAGATAAGCTTGAGCTCATGAGGGATTAAAAATACCCAATCCGATGTGGTCAAAAGGGTCTGGGCCATATGTGACATGTTTCAAAGTGTATCTCCATATTAGTTTTATGGAACTTGATATGAAGATGCCCACCCGTTACTTTGTGCTCGTTGGTCGCATACTCAACGATCTGTATGATTAGCATCCATGATAAGAAGTTCTAATGTATATAAGAGAGACGCACACTTGGTGTCCACTATGGACGAATAGGAGATTTTGGATATTTAGACTTGGGTCGACCTGATTGGCACACATAAGAGTCACTCTCTCCCTCAGATAAATACAAACATTTAAAATAACTGTAGATCCTCAAGTAACTTGCATCATTATAATAGTCCACCTGTCCCATGATTATGATATACATGGTAACTTCCCTTTCTAATATCAACCACGAGGCTACGTTTGACATTGCTTAATTAAGTACTTGTTGGAACTTTTGTTGGAACTTATAACTGATTAAAATACTAACTGATTAAAATACTATTTTAAGCTATAAGTGCGTTTGATAATGATGAATGGGTAAATTCTTACCTCTAAGTAGCAAAAAAAGATAGCCCAAAAGGAGAAACTGTAGAGAACTTCTCCTTACCACTTACACGGGATTTGGTTTCTAACTATTAATAAAACTTTGAAAACGACACTTCTAACACAGAATACCATACTGAACTTTTTTGAAAAACATTTTATCCCTAAAATTTAAGCAAATGTCTATGAATTTGTCTTGTTAAGATATTTAAGTTATCCGTATTACCAAACACATTTTTTAAACCAAGCAACTTATTGATGCCGAGGATAAGTGCTCCCATTTAGTCTCTTACTTATCCTTGTCCAAAAGCACAAGCCTAGACAAAGGCAGCCCAAAATCATTACAAAAATTATTCCATGGGGAAATATACACTAAAAAGAGTTCTCTTCTTCTCCTTTTTTAATAACTTTCTTTTGAATAAAGTATTCAGATTTTATTGAGTAAGAACTTAAGTTAAACCTAATCTGGGGAAGGGGGAACTGAAAACCTTACCCCTCAAGAAATCTAGCTACAATCAAATACATCCAAGTTGAAACAAGAAAAGCTATACATATGCAAGTCAAATGCATCCAAGTTGAAACCAGAAATCTCCTTTGGTGAAAGGTTCATTACCTGCTGCTTTCTTTTCCAACTTCTTTGAGCTCACAAGTTGAAACATCTTCATTTTCATCTTCAGCTTGCCTTGGGTACAGACTTTTCTACACAATGCGACGGTAATATATGAATCATTTAGATGACAGAAACACAACAAAAAATAACAAACCAAGAAATTACAGACTCGCTTCTACAAAGTACTTACAACCGTTGTTGTAATTTGCTAGTCATCATCATCCAAATAGTTATCATTATCGCCACTTTCTTGCTCATAGATCTGATATTCTCCATCACTGATATCAGCATCTTGCATGTTACCATTCCCTACTTCATCCGATGGGAAGCTTCCAAAGAGTTCTTGCAAGTAGTTCTTGGAGATGCTTTCTCCAATGGGGTCTGAGCAACATATAGGAAATCCATTCCAATGAAAACTAAATTCAATTGGTAAGCAAAGACTCCAGAGGAGCTTAGTAAGAGCCTAATATTGAATCCATTGGTGACAAGGAACAGTGCTATCGTAATTAACAACTTTTACCAAAACTAATGGCACTTCTAATAGCAATCTGGTAAATTATAGGGCAATAATGGTTGATGCTAAACTTATAAGTTCAAATGTGATGGGGGAAAAAAGAAAAGAAAATAAAAGTCGAGGAAGCAAACGGAAGACAAATAAAAACAAAAGAATATAACAATGCTGAAGTTTGTTTTAAGTCCATGTACGCAAACTTTAATACCTTAATTGACAAAGTTCTTTGTCCGGGGTGTGCTGAAACAAGATAATTCTTTGGATAATGCATCTGATCATTATGACTAGTCTCTCTCAACCTAGATAGAAAGTCTTACAGAATCCAATTTTGGCTGAGTGGAGTCTTGAGAGAAATCTGAACCTAAAATTCCATCTTTATGTACCTGCCAAACCTTGTAGGCTGGACAACACCAAGTACCTGCTTCCCAGGGGGTACATCAATTAACCACCAAGTACCAGCGTTTCCATAGCATTGGCTCTTCCTCTATTGCTTTATATGTCCAATCCGATAATGAAAAAAAGCACCTTAAGAAGAATGGGCTTAACAGTGAGACAAGTACTAGGTAGGTATGAAAGGATTTGAACCCACAACACTTTGTACCCAAAACCAAGGTTGTCAAACTGTGAACCGAATCGAAAATCATTAGGGGACACTTAGAATCTAATCGTAATTTTGAATCGTAAATCGTAAGATTCATAGTAATTTTTAGTAGTAGGGTTTGGAATTTAGATTTTAAATTTCTCTTGGGAAAAGAGATTTTTTATTGTTTAAAATTAGTAGACTATGTTTCTTTACATATATTAATCATTTTAGAGTATTATGTTCTATAAGGATCAAACCCAAAAAGGAAAAAATTTCAGTCAAAAAAGAAGCAGACAAAGTTTTAGTGTTATAGAGTTGAATCGTACAATTAACTCATTAAAACATAAGATTCAATGTGTGAATCATAAGATTCAAAAATAAACCAATTTTTTCATTGCTTTGAAACGATCTAGGGTCAAATCGAATTGTAAGAGTCAACGATTCGTACAATGAATCGTAACACTTTAACAGAAGCCAAAACAAACGCACTACCAAGCTGCGCTACATCCCTTTCAATTGCCTGCAGTGTCACTGAAGCAGATTTCAGTAAAGTGCAGACAAATTCTCAAATGACACAATGTTCAAAAATAGGGTGCCATGTATTATAATTTCTACCCCTTCCGATGGCTGCCCACACATTAGCAACAGTAGTTCAGACTTCAGAGTTAAAATCCAAATGGTTTGTGGTCTTCGTAGCAGAATCTTCCACTTCAAGAGTAAACACTACAGAAGACTTCTGTATTCCAGAAGACTTCTGTTTCAAAAGTACTACTAAATTAAAACAGTGAGAGAAATGTCATTTTTCCTTCATTACCCTCAGAAGACTTCTGTATTCCAAGGTGATTCTAGAGTGACGAGGGAATATCAATTGCCCTACCATCATTTGAAAAATACAGGGTGTTCTAGAAGAATGTCATTTTGATCGATATGAATTTCTTGGGGGGAGAAGGTAATTCACAACCTGTAGCTTATCAAAGATATACACATTTAACTGCAATTGATTCTACTGACAACCAATATGACTTAAAATGGGAATAAAATTGATACACCCAAATGCATGAGTAATTGAGATAAATATTGAACCAGAAACAAAACAGAATGTGGAGATATGCATTAGACAAATAAGCAGAATCATATTGATCAAATGGGATGCAGTCTGTTGTGATTTCCTAATCATTGATTGCAGTAGTCTGTTGCACAAACCTACTTTACTATCGGCATCAACATTTACAAAATCAGAACCAAGATAATGGAAAGTGGGTTAAGATGGTTTGGGCATATAACTCCCTCCCTCCCTCCCTTACTCAATAGTAATACACTCAATAGCCTCAAATTATATGGTTGTTCAGTTCACTGCCTTCTCCCTCCCTCCCTCCCTCCCTCAATAGGTAATACACTCAATAGCCTCAAATTATATGGTTGTTCAGTTCACTGCCTACTCTTTTCTTGAAACTCTTTTCCATCAACTTTAACTGACCTTGATCTGGGACTTATTTCAATTATCTAGGCATGGTAGTGTGTGTGTGTGTGCTACTTCCCCCCTATGCTCTTATTTCCCCTACATGTACTTAGATTCCACAATAAGTAATATGCACGTTTATCAATTGCTTCAGTGTATGATAACCTTCCAATCCTTGTTTTATGTCTTGAGGAATCCAAAGAAAGAGGATGATTGGAATCAGACATAAATTTAATGGACTATTCTAAGTTCATTGGGATATTATCTATGAAGCTGCGTAATAAAGTACATCTCCTTGATTAAACTCCTTTTCCTATAAAGGAAAGAACCTGTGGAATTTTTTAACCATTCCTTCAGATATGAGTATAAACTTTACTTGAGAGACAAAGCTCGGAATTAGCAGGTTTGAAGGATACGGGAACAAGTTTGCAAAGCAAAATCAACATCCTCGTCAGCCTACAAAACGAGAACATGATGCAAAATTTAAGAACATTCATGGAAAAGAAGACACTACAAACATGCTTAAAAAAAGTTGAGGAAGAAACCAATATTCAGAACATGTATTTAATTACCACATGCAGCGACTCATATTCCTCCATTCGCTCTTCATCTTCATCCTCAACTTCATCATCATTGTAATCGTCCTCGTCATCATCTGATTCATCTTTATCATCATTACAGACAATCGTTTTATCATTACATTTAGATGGGGACACGCCAGAAGTTTGATTCACCGAGTCTGCAAGTGAGAGGAAATCATTACAGATAATATACTCCGTGCAATTACTATATTATATCAAGATTTGAATTACTTCAAAAGTCAACCTAAGGTAGGCCTGTCAATGGATTGGATCATGACTCGAATCCGATTCGAATCTGATCCGATTATAGTGGATTTGGTAAGATATTTTTGATCTAAATTCGATTAAGATCTGAATCCGAAAAATGCGTTTATAATCGAATCAAATATGGATCTATATAAATCCGATTCGATTATATAATTAAAACTCATGTATTCTTTTTTGTATAGTGTGTCACATACTATCATCATCTATGAATAGTGTCTCACATAACAACATATCCATTCAATCACATACATTTTTTTTATACATTATAGCTACATAGTATTATTACTCATGATATATACTAAAATTACCTTGTAAACAAAAAAAAAAAAATCCTAGTTTCCAGCATTCTTCTCTTCTAGACTTGGATTTTGGGATATTCGGATTGAATCAGATTTCGGATTTGAATTTCGGATCATAATCGAATTCAAATTCGAATAGAATTTATGAAGTCCGTCGGATTCGGATTCGAATTCGGATCTAGTATATTTCTTAACGGATCGGATTCGGATTCAGCAGAATCCGCTTCGAATCCGATCATTTACAGGCCTAATCTAATGGGAAGGTTTATGAATTGATTTTTGAAGTCTGAATTAGATGGATCAGCTGCAAGCTGTGACAAGCTATATATTATCAAAATCACTTGAATGAGAAAAGTCTGGTTGTTGGTATCGCATAAAACCTCTATTGACACACTGATGCTCCAGTTCATCAGGCATCGAGTCTTTTTTGAGTAGTTGTATCCTCTTTGACTTTTCAAAGCGCTCAGATGTAGATTTCAATAAGTCTTCAGCACCCGTGTTAGGATATACAGTTAAGAATCGCATTGCAACACAAAGTTTCAAGCTATCGAGCAGAGAAGAAGAGAACCAGCCTGTTGAACACTACATACTTAAAAGCATCAAATATGCAATGATAATAATGACCAATAACAACACAAGTTATGCAACTTATTTTTTTATTTTTTATTTTTTTGATCAATAACGAAAATATATTAAAGCAAGGGAGAATGTACAACAAGAGAGGAGCCAATTCCCCAAGGTTATGCAACTTATTAGCATACATGAATGAAAATATCGCCAAATTGTAAAAGAGAAAAGCTGCAGCTATTCTATATGGAAGAAAGAAATAACTGGAATCACCAAGGATCACCAGAGTTGGAGCTCTTAATGAACACCACTATGGACCAAATCTTCAGAAAAAGGATCCGAAGCCCACTCTACAATCATGCAACACCTGGAAACTATGCGAGCTGAACAGACAGAGTAAATAAACTATGTAGAGCATGCCTTTTCGTGGTAAATTGCTACTTGTAAATGTTTAATAGTCCAAGAAAAGCCTTGTACATAAAATTCACATTTTTGAAATCAGCAATTTTTGTATGAATGTATGGATTAGAAGGTTTTTCACCAGATCCGAGCAGAAAATTTGGAAATCAGATCAAGAATCTCTTTATCTATTTTAAAAAAAGTCAAGTCCTAGATGTGAAGACCACAACAAAAAAACAAGAAGGGGAAGGGCAAGGGTGTGATCCAATATAAAATTGAAAGAGCTTTGCTTTTATCATGGAGAAGTAAAGATAAATTAAGGTAAGAGGAGAGAATGAGATAACAAGAATAAGGGGCATGAATTGATTCACACACAACCTCTTCTAATATGTTTTGTATTAATTTTTTATTTGAAAAAAAAAAAGGAACCCTGTTCATATTTCAAATAAGAACATAATAGGAAATATAAAGAAAAAATAGCCCCTCACAATGATCTCCCCCCACTCCACCAACCCAAAGCTGGCGAGAAATATGCTCATTATGCCAAGCTTGGGTGCTAGTAATATCATTGAATCAACTTCTACTATAATGGGCATTTGGTTGGGATTCTAGAATTTAATTTTGGTCAGAATTAGAATAGATAATCCCAAACGGGTCATTTGGGTCAAATTCTGTAGGTGATAAAAGAAACTGATTCTAAAATCAACCCCAAATAAAAATCCATCTAGAGGCTGGTTCTGGGATTCTAGTTAGGATTTTCGATTTGGATTTTGGCAAGCCGAGAGAAAAAGAACAAAACTCTTTGTTTAAAAGGGTGTGGGTAGGCAAAGCAAGGTCCATTTACCTTTAGGTCAATCTGAACCCACCTGAATAATGGTCTGGTTGGGATGGCAGATTTAGATATCAACCCTTCAATCGGACTCCTATTTTTGGCAAGTTCGGGTGGCTTTCTTATCCTATTTGTAATCCCATATCCAACCCAACCCTCATTGCCAGCTATGTTAAGAATCTCAAGAATCTTGTATATCCAAACACGATTCTGGTCTGGATAATCGTAATGAATTTGAATTCTGACAATCTAGAAAGGACTTTGGATTGGGATTCTATAATTGAATTATGATATCGGATTATATGATCTTGGAATAAGGTCGTATGGGTCAGATTCTGGAGGTGATTAAAGAATTTGATTTTAGAATCAGCCCCATAAATATATGGATGCTGATTCTAGGATTCCAGTTAGGATTCTCAATTTAGATTATGGCATGGGGAGAGAAGGGGGGTAAAGCCTTTTTCAATCAGTTTTAAGTTGGAATGGAGAGGGTCATTATACCCCTTGGTCAACCCGAACCTGCCCAAATATTGGTCGGGTTTGTGGGTTTATAATGTAAACCCTTCAACCCCACCCCTATTTGGGATAAGTTCAGGAGTATTTCTTCACCTCTTTAATATGTCACATCCAACCCAACCCATTTATGACCTAACAAGAATCCGATCCAACCCGATTCCTCTGCTAGCTATATCCAGAATGGAATTCTAGAAACCTATGTATCCAAACAGAATTTTAGATTCTGGTAACCAACTATCGGAATACGGATTCTGATAATTCAAAATGAGAATTAGAATTCTGACATGATTCTAGAATTGACTCTAGATATAGCTGGTAATAGATCGGTTAGATATGGTATATCAAAGTGGCAAAGAAAGCTACCGGAACTACCCAAACAAAGGTTGGGTTAGTGGGTTTATGCTACAAACCTGCCAACTCAACCCGACTTGACCATCATTCATGTAGGTTTGGGTTGACCAAAGGGTATAATGGCCCTTGCCATGCTAACCCGAATCCATTTAGAAAAGGGTTTAACCCTTTTCTTCTCTAAACATGCCACAATCCAAATCAGGAATCCTAGACAAAAATCCTAGAATCGTGCTCAAATAGATTTTGATTATGGAGTTGATTTTAGAATCAAATCCTATCATCAACCCCCAGAATCTGATCCAAATGACTCATCTTGGATTATATAATCAGAAAAGTCAGCCAGAGTTGAATTCTAAAGTCCTATTCAAGCTCATCCTTAGCTAAAATATCTACAAGCTGTTGATCAATTTTAATATTGGATTTGACTAGTTCCAATTACTTCATGATGTAACGATCAACTTCAGTGTTCTTTGTCCTATCATGCTGCACAAAGGTTACGATTATGAACAATGCTAGTGGCTGCCCTGTTATCACAATACAAGTTCATTGAACACCGTATGCCAACTCTCACTGCCTGAAGTTTTCCTCAACGAAGAAAGTTCATGCAGCCCATGTACCATCGCTTAGGATTCAGCTTCTGCACTCGATATGACAACTACATATTGTCAATATAACCAGACTCTCACCTACTATCCAGATGTTGACCTCTGGTTAGTTGCTAGACTTTCCCATCTCCAACAGTGAATCCCTTTACTCTCATATGACCATAATATGAAGGTAGCAAAGAATACTGTAAGCAGCCTCTTTTAAGTGTTGTCAAGGTGACCCGTGAATAATTGATTACATTTGACTGCATATGCAAGGATGGATAAAACAGACATCAGCCTACTAAGTAACCATTGACTGACCAACATCAATGAGACAATCCCCATCTTGATCATGAAGTTCATGATTTGAGACAATCCCCATCTTCTCATGAAGTTTATGATTGACCAGCATCAATGAGAAGGGTACTAAGTAACCATTGACTGGTCATTATACATTTGAAGAGATCAAAGGATGCACTCCCTCTCTGATACGAAAATTCCCTTCCTAGATCAAGCTACCTCAGTTCCAACAAAATACCTAAAAGTTCGCAAATCTTTTATTTTGAATTTCTTCCTCAAATATTGCCGCAGTCGTTGGATTTCCTAACGAATTCCTAAGTCCAAAATCATCAACATACAATTAATGCTGTCCTACTTCCAATGTGTATGCTTGACAAAGAATGTGCAATCTGCCTCACTTTATAAGTTACTCATCTTCTTTACTGCTTGGTAGAGGAGCCAAGATAAGTTGAGATTTCTTCAGAACATACAACGCTTCATTTAGCCTGCACACCTTTCACTCAGGAATCTGAAATCATGTGACCTTACCATTTACACTTCTTGCCGTAAGCCTCCATGGATGTTGTTCATAGAACTGGATGGTTTCAGCAGAGAAGTGCTTCTAGAGTGTTATGCGATCGACATATTCCACTCAAATTAAAAGGAAAATTTTATAGGACAGCCATTAGGTCTGCTGCTATGATGTATGGATCAGAATGTTGGTAACAATGAAGCAACACATGCATAGGATGAGCGTTGCTGATATGAGAATGTTGAGATGGATGTGTGGGAAGTTTAGGAAAGATAAGGTGAGGAACGAATATATTCAAGGTCATTTGGGTGTGGCTCCATTAGGAGATAAGAAAAAGGAAAGTCGGTTAAGATGGTTGGGACTTTGGACATATAAAGCGAAGACCCAGGGAAGCAGCTGTGAGAAAGAAATCAATGAAGGTTCTAAGAGGGGGAAGGAAGACCCAAAAGAACCTGGATGTAATCAATCAAAACGGATTTGCATACTCGTAATTTGACTGAAGATGGTTTTTGACAGATTGGGATGGAGGAACGGGATTCTTGTTACCAACCCCAACTAGTTGGGATAAGGCATATGATGATGATGATGCCGTAAGTCACCATGAAGGGAAGTGTTTTTTACATCATATTGGTGGAGAAACCAATATAAGTTGGCTGTTGGAGATGACAAAACCCATATTGAGTTAATCTTCCATTTTTGTTCAACAGCCTCCTAGTCAATCCCGTAGATCTGAGCATAGCCTTTGGCAATAAGTTGAACCTTATACTTATCTACTGTGTGGAATAGTCCGCTTTCGGGGGGATGAATAAAGGAAATCGAAGGGTCCTTGATGAGCTTCGCACTCAGGAGGAGAAAGAAAAAAGTGCTAGTCTTTTTGAAGAGATAAGTGATAGGGTAGTGATTAACAGGGTTAGGTTGTGGTATGCCTTAAGTAATACCATAACTCAAATTGGCTATTTGAGAGGAATGCTTCCTTCTTTTCTCTTATGGGAAGTCTGGTTGGAACGCAATAAGAGGTTCCATGATGGGAAGGCAAACTCTAATAGAGTGATTATCTCTAAAATCATCCAATGGTTGCATGAGATGTCTGATTTGATAAGCATCCCTAAGGAGTCAAGTTTTATGAATCAATTGGCTTTGGAAGCTCTTTTTGTGCCTATCATTAGGCCGAAACAAAGGTTGTGTTTGTTGATCGCTGGTTGAAGCCTAACTTTGGACTCTTAAAACTCAATGTGGATGGAGCATTGAACGGTACAACAGGTTTGGCAAACAGAGGAGGTATTATTAGAGATTCCACTGGTGAGTTTAACTTTAGTTTCTCTCATTTTTATGGGGAGCTCTAATATGATTGCTGAAGCCCATGCATTACTTGATGGTTTGAATTTTGCTAACATTTTGGGTAGGGTAAATGTGGAAGTAAAATCGGATTCTCAATCTTCGGTGGAGATTTTGAAGGGTAGGTTTTCTTGTCCATGGGTTCTTCATTCATGGATTGAAAAAGAGTTTTCAGTCATTTAGTCTAAACCATGTGTTTAATGAAGCTAACTCAGCTGCAGACTCTCTTGCTTCTTTGGCAGGCATTCAAGGTCGGAATATTGCTTATCATGCTAAAGATGATTTACATCTTCAATGTAGTATGGCCATTTGACTAGATAAGGCTGATTTGTTTAGTCTTAGAAGTGTTCAAAAGTGAGTGAGTATTAATATACAGGTCGGGGCCACTGCCTCAAACTCAATTAGCAGGATTAAGGTGGGTTAAGACTCGATCAAAGAGGATTTGATCATTTCAAATATTGTTAAATATGTTCAAGATTATCCGTCCGAAGTTGATTGGCTTATCTTGACCAGGTTTGAATAGCGATAAGGTAGATTGGTAAGAAAGGGAGTTTGAAAAGGAAGAGGTTTGGAGAACTATTTGTGACTTAAGTGGGAATAAAGCTTCGAAACTGGTTAGATTTTCTCTTGCCTTTTTCAAATCCAATTGGAATACAGAGAAAAACATGCCGACAAAATATCACCAATTTGTACTCCGGTGACACAAAATCTGTGTCACTTTTAATTAAAAAAAAATTAATTAAAACTATATTATTATAAAAAACAATTATGCATAAATAATGCAAACATTTAAAAAATTTGTGATAATAGGTGAATTGTAATCATCACCATCATCATTATAAGCCTTAACCTAACTAGTTGGGGTCGGCAAAAGTAAGGGAAATTCACTGAATTCCACCAACAGGTCTACATGTGTTAGTAGGGGTGCAACTCGGTTCGGTTTGGTCCAAGTTGATCTCAATCCAAAATCAAACTGAGGTGTATACATATCAACCCTGAACCGAACCGAAGTTAGCTGAGAAACCCTAAACCCGAACCAAACCGAACCGAAATTACTAATTTCGGTTCGGTCTGGTTCGGGTTAGTTCGGTTTAGTA
>JAUPMG010000011.1:1243394-1255230 GCA_031762675.1 Pachysandra terminalis
AACCTCTTCAACAAGCAGATCTGCCACTGGATATTTACTATTCATACCAAATTCTTCCATCAGCACCACAGAACACTGATGGAAAAGGGAGAATGTATCACTACTTTACCGCTGAGACCTTCTTTAACTAGATTATAAACCTCTTCAACAAGCAGATCTGCCACTGGATATTTACTATTCATACCAAATTCTTCCATCAGCACCACAGAACACTCTCCTTTACTCGCAAAAACTCCAAACGAATAGATACCATACTCCTCTTTTGTGTCTCAATCACACTTGGGGTGGTCTCATCGGCTACCACGTGCTGTAAACTTAGCCTGGTAAGCCAAAAATCCACCTGACCCAAGCATAATTAGAACCAAATTGGACCAAGTTCAAATGGGTTTGGGTTTGGTCCATGCTTACTTTTAGGCCCGAAATTGACTTTGGGCTGGGTTCAGGGATGAAGTTGGTACAGACTAAAAGCCCGGTCTGAACCAACTTAATTAAATAAATATAATAAATGTAACACATCTACTGTTTACTCTAAAAATAAAAGCCATTGACGGTTTTTAATCTAATGGCATCATAAGAACATTAGTCTACTAATTTTGTGTTTTCTAATTCTTATTTGTCATGCTTATTGCATGGGCAGACATGAAAAAGTAGGAGAACTAGTTGAAGGATCATAAATTCACAAAAGCATACATTTAGTTTGGGCTGGCCAGAACCCAGCCCCAACTCAAAAAATAATGGGTACATGCTCAATGATTTTGGGTTCAATTCGGGACATGCTGAGTTTGAGCCAACTAATTCTAGATTGGGCTGAGCCCGAACTGATTAGAGCCAGGCCCAACCCACCCCATTTACAGCTTTAATTACAAGCCTTTTCTCTTTTGCTCTCCAAACTGTTTGTCAAATCACAAGTTCTCTTCCCATAGCATTTTTATAGAACTCCTGACTCTCTCTCTTCCCACAACTAACACATGGGCCATCATATTCCTCACTTTCTAAATGCCCCCTTCATTTAATGACGAATTGGGCTTAGAGGCATTATAGTCCTCCATTTGATTTTGGTGTTGTTTGATAGATTATCAATTATCTTACTAATGAGCCAAAGATCAAGTGATTTGGATGTATTTTGGGAAAGTTATGGTCAAAATACTAAACATATGTCAATCCATGATGGGATTTTTAGCTTAGGTTTATATTCTATTTATGTTTCTTTTGTTTTGTTTAACATTCTCAATCTGTTATTATAGCTAGTTTACAAAGTATATTTTCTTTTAAAATTAGTAAAATAGTTTTACGAAAGATGGGTGTGTTACTAATAGTCTAATAGTCATAATAGAAGTAGTTCTGGTTTCTGTTAAAATGTCTCAATCTGATATTAAAGCCTATTGCCCAACATTTTACCATGTGCCTGTATGTGTGTGTGTGTGTGTTTTCTTCTGAGAATTGAATGGAATTGAGTGTTTCTCCTTATTTGTGTGTAATTTGTAAGATTCATGTCCAATCCTAGGTGGACTAAACTCATCTGGAAGAAACGTCCAACCTAAGATGGATTGCTAACAGCTTCTGCTCCTATTTCTTTGCTATTTATCTTAATTCTCAGCATATTTCATTAGAAAACCATGTTGTTCTACTTTTAAACTCTTACAAACCCTAAAGGGCTAAATTCTCTGCTGCAAAAATCAATTCCTGTGTTAGGATAGCTTGCCATCCTACATCAGTCCATTAATTTCATTACATATATCAATCAAAAAGGAGCTCCGGCTGAGTTTGATGAGTAGTCCTTGGCTTCTGCTACATTTTTCTTCTCATCTAACTAGGAAACTAAAAAAGTAACAACAACCAATGATGACATTAAAGAGGAGTAATTATGTGTGAGTACAAGCTCATAAAAGGGCAAGGAATAGAGCTGAGGAAGGATTAGTCAAAAAGGATCCAGAAACAGACAATTGTATTTGATATATGGCTTATGATAGGCTGGAATTTGGAATAGAATCATACTGCTGATCCTAGCTACATGGAAAAAACAACTGTTGATGTTATATGAGTAAATCATTATTGTTTTTTAAGCAAGCATTCATACAATAATGTATTAAACTCATGACAAACATTGGCTATAGAACCATTTAGATTATGAGCTGTCCCAAATCATAACATAGTTAAGACTCCAAAGACTAGGGAAACGTATAGTAGCGAATAACATTCAATTACACAAATATCAAAGCTTACACCTTTCAAGTTGTTCTAAGTCTATATTATATGGTCTCAGGTACATATGTCAGGCACATGCATTGAATATAATTGTCAGATCTGTCTAACCCCTTATCTTAGGATAGAGGGACTCAGCTAATAAGGAGTATCCTGTCAGGTACAGGTACATGGATGTCATTCATTAAAAAATAAAAGTACAATATCCACAAAGAGAAGCAACCTACATATGCATTCTACTATTTATTCAATAAATAAAGCATTTAACTAGAATTCTACAATACAAAGCAATTGTAAACTTATAATATGACAATATACAAGTCTAGATGTGATAATATACAAAAGAAGGACCATTCACCTCCCAACGATGTTGCACGATTCCATCATGTTTTTTCTTTGAACTCAATGCAACCAATGGTCTTAACCTGAAAAGTAACAAAAAGCTAGAGCTAAGGAAGTCAAGAAGAAAGATAATGATTTTTTTTTCTTCTCAAATATCTAACAATAAAAGACTATTGGTAACAACAGGAAGAATATGAACCAATCTAGAGGACTCAAAACAAGAAAAATTTGTGAACAGCTAAAAGATGGGGTGAGAAAAAGTTGGGAACATAAAGAAAGACCTTTTAGGACCAAAGGTTGGAGATAAATCCATCGGTGCAAAGGTAGAGAAATCAAATTCCTTATGAGTTTACGGTTAAATCCTACTCTACCTCAAGGAAGACAAGTGCAAGAGATTTCTTGAAGACAACAAATTTCTAGTCCAGATCATAGTTTCAAATAAGTTTAGCTTGTCATTAGTAAGGCAATTCTTGTATTTAAGATGTGAGATTACAAGTCTATTATGTCTTCTCTTTAAAAAAAGATATAACCATGGTTAAAATTATCGTGCCGTATCAGTCGATACGATACACAACATTAAGATACGATATGTATCTTTTTACAATGTATCGGTTGATACAATACCGATACGGTCTATGCATTGTTGATATATTCTCGATGCGCTCGATACTGCCTCGATACGCTCAATACTGCCCCAATACACTCGATACTGATTAAAAAAAAAAGATAATGAAAAACTAAAGGATCAAAAAAAAAAAAAAAAATAGAAACCCTTAAATTACTAACCTAATTTCAAAAAAGAACAAAGAAATGAATATGGAAGGAAAGAAAAAGAGAGGGAGAGAGAGAGAGAGAGAGAGAGAGAGAGAGCGTATTTGTTTGGTTGAGCTAATATTCTTTTTCTTCTCCTTCTCCTTATCTTTTTTATCTTTTCATTTTCCATGTTCCTCTCTGAAGATTGTCGAATAAGAACGTTTTTTGTTTGAAATATGTATCTATATGTAAGAAAACTTGTTCTTTTTGTGTTTTTTTTTATTAGTAAAGTGTATTTATATTAAATATGAGAGAATTCCAAGAATAGCAGGAAAAACAAAACCTTGTTCTTTTTTGTTCTAAGATATTCTTATTTGTTGATGTTTGAAAGTATGCTTCTATATCTTCAAACTAATTAACCTTGTTACTTATAGATAATTGATTCCACTAGATATGTATGATTTTATTTATGTTTTATTAGTTTATGTAATATATAATGACATTCCTTTACACTTATTAAAGTTTTTTTTAAGTTTCCATGTGCTTGCTCGTGTAACGGTTAATTTCTACATTAATATATATTATATGTGTGGGTGTATCAAATCAACGACATGTTAATTTATCATATCTTTGCATAAAAATTGGTCATGTTTTATGTATCCACCATTTTGTTGTGTATCCACCGTACCTATGATTTTTACAGCGTATCCGATACGATATGATATGCAATACGTATCCATTTTCAAACCGACTGATACGCTACCCCGATACAATTTTTGAACCATGGATAAAATCAGATCCACATCTATATACTGTTATGACTCATATCAACCAAGCATTTATTCTATAATACTTCAAATATATGTATAATTATGTGGTATGCAACTTCTATGGCATGAAACTCTTATGATAATTTAATATCAAAACATTTAACTAGAGTTTAGCTCCATCAACTTTAAGTATAGCATAGAAGACAAAAGAAGTACATATATATGTATGATATCCAACCAAGGTTGTAGCTTCATCAGATTCGGAAGGTTAATAAAGATCTTTTGAATCTGACGGAAGGTTAAATTCATAAGCTAGTATTTGGTGTATTTAGGTCTCTTTCAAACAAGAAAATATCTCCCAGGTACTTGTAGGAAATGGTAAACCATCACCATCAGCAGCAGCAGCAGCATATGCCTAATCCCAACTAGTTAGGGTCAGCAACAAGAATCATGTTCCTCCATAGGCAATGGTAAACCATTAATCATTAAATGCAACCTAACTCTTGCAGGGTTATGGACTATATTAACTTCATAGTATAAAGAACTTTCAAGCATAATGCTTCATGATTCATTAAGTATTATATATGTAATTAGTATATTTTCGTTACAATATTTCTTGGTTTGTGCTATAAAAAAGGAGAAGCTACAAATCAGCATATCCTAATACCCAACCACAGCTTTTGATTTTGCAGCTTCCACCGAGATTCAATCACGCAGGGTAAAATTTTCACAACAAAAACTGCCAAGTGACAACCAATAAGCCAAGCCGTCTTAGAGACTTGTAGCTGTATCATATCAGTAGTTCATGAATTAACTAATAATGTTTACAAATCAACCTAGAAAAGCCAAATATTTTATTTAAAAAAACATAGTTCAACTGATGCTCATTGCAGATGAAGAATAGAATCAAAAATAAATAAATATAAATAGATAAACAAAAGAAACAAGAGACATGCTATGACACAGCGGAGAATTAGTATGAATGAAAGGGGATTCTTTTTCTGGATGGATGGCTGTCAAAGAAAAGGCGATTATAGACGTTAAGTGGGAGACATTTGGAGAGAACTAGCATAGGTCAATAATATGAATAAATTTTAGACTCGTCCTTTTTTTACATTTTTCTGTTGATATATCTTCCTCTCATGTATCGTTCATAGCACTCATTAGTACTGATCATATGTCGCGAGAAAAAATAAATAAATAAACAGAAAACAAAAAAATGAAAGTACATGCATATTAGGCTCAGCCTACCTACATTCTCTTACCACTTTGATGGTATAACAATGTAGTAATCTTGTTGATCTCACAGTATATATATATATATATATTCTATCCAAGGATTAGATAATGAAGTAATTAGGATTTTTTTACGTTGCTTCATAATGGTGTAATCAGATTAAGAAAATCATACAATGTGCTAGAAATTCCATATTTAGAAAGTCTTTAAGGCGTTTGTATTTGCTTATTAGGGCTTTTCATTTATGATTATTAAGTGAGGCCTCTAGATATATGTTCAGGATTGGAAATGATAATATATGGCTCTAAATATCGGCATAATCATAGTGTTTGAACTCGGATTCAACTCGGGGATCAGACAGGACCGGACGATCAAAAATTAATAAAAAAAAAATTTAAAAACCCAACTCGATCCGACTTGGACTATCCAACTCGCCGATCCCGAGTTGGATCGCCCGATCCGTATCGGGATCGGACCGAGTCATTACAATATGCATTAATTTTGTATCGGATTCAACTCGGGGATTGTCCCGGTCCGATCCACCTCGGGATCGGACGATCCATTACACTATGGGCATAATATATAGTGATGAATTCTGAAGAAACAAAGAAATTCATAATTTAAGAGGTCTCGCATGTTGGTGTGTTCCACTATTATTCATGGAGGTCCGCTCCACCAATCCCAGTTCTCTAGTCAGTGAGTTCATCTGTTTTCTCAGTTAACTAATTAACTTTATATATATAGATATTTGATCTTTATTCCAAAAGTGTAAGCTCAACTAAATAATCTTCTGTGTCTTTTCCACATTATTCTCCTATTTGTCTCATAATGCTACCTTCTACAAAGATAACATGCCACAACAATGTCTGTCCTGCATAACAAACCAAATTCTAATGCTGCAGCTGAAAGAACCAAAAATAAGAACTCCATTTTTAGTATTTAGAACAGAAAAGAAAAAAGAAAATCAAGAATCCAGTATATTAATGCTAAAAGAAGCTAATATCTTACACTAAATTCTCTGGCATGTCCTTGGGAGAGAAAAGTAAGGGTAGCAGAATCATCAAATCCTCCTGATCAATGTCCATAAGACCACCCTTCTCTGCAAAATGATAGAAATGAAAATACCTACATTAAAATAAGTCATGAATAAAATAAGGAAAAGCAGTTCAGTATTTTAAATATGAAAATCACGAGGGAACACAGACTTCACCAAATTTTGGTTCAACTTCTGACCAGAGCCTTTTCCTTTTCCTAGCAACATCCGCATGAATAGCAATAACATGTTGGTAATCCACCATTCCTTGAAAAAGATATTAGGAAAGGATCAACTAAAATTTAACTAGAGAAAATATTAAAAAGGAAAGGGCACAAACCCTAAAAAAATAAA
Organism: Pachysandra terminalis; assembly: GCA_031762675.1. Taxonomy (NCBI): domain Eukaryota; kingdom Viridiplantae; phylum Streptophyta; class Magnoliopsida; order Buxales; family Buxaceae; genus Pachysandra; species Pachysandra terminalis. The sequence continues at coordinate 1,250,086 of JAUPMG010000011.1, forward strand.
TATAATAAAAAAATAAAAAGGAAGACAACAAGAATGTTACTAACAAAAAAAAGGCCCACTCTCACCATCAAAGTGATAGGCCTCAGACACTCGAGCAACAATATCTGCAGATAATCTTGTGGGTATTGCTTCTTCATGTGACTGCAATTCATTGCCTTCATTAGTGTCTGTCATTTGGTCTTCATGTATTCCTCGTTGTTGCTCCTTCTCTATGGATTCAGAATAACATAGTACCTCCTCTGAATTAGGCACATCTGCTGATGATGATTTTGAAGTCCCTTTGGAATTAACAGAATCTTGGTCAGCACTACAATGCTTTTTGGATACCTTAAGCAGAAGACTAGAACAGTTATGAAGCCTGCCGAATGCAGGATGTGAATATGGGTCTTCAGGACGAAAACGGAGCTCCAAATAGTTTGACTGCAAGCTGCGAGTCTGAATTATACAAAATTAATCAAAGAGTTGTACAAAAATCCTCAGTAGGTTTACTTGAGACAATGTCACCCGATGGGATGACATTAATTCATGCAACATTACATTTGCAACAGTCATGGGTTTATATTCAGCTGAAATTGAATTAATTCAGACAATCAAAATCACTTCCACAATTCTCACATTACATTTGCAACCGTCATGGGTTTATCATTCAGCTGAAATAAAATTAATTCATACAATCAAAACCACTTCCATGATTTCCAAACCAAAGTCCCTCTGAAAATTAAAGAAATTTGATCAAATATCAATGAACTTTGATCGAACTTCCATAAGCTTCTGATGTAGTCTAAAAACATAGAGAAATTTGGTATAAGTCATGAACATACTTCGAACATGTAACACCTTAATTTTAAAACTGACAAAAGTGTGTAATTTCATTAATTTTAGTGGCTAGAATGTAATAAAAGGATGGGGATGTTTTGATTGATTAATGTGCATGAGAATGCTGCCATGCACATACAACAGATCAATCCCTAGACTCTAACAGCATAAGGAGATCAATGGCTGAGATTAAATCTCAAGCCAACCCTAATTCCCTCCTAATATATATGTATCATTATTTTATAATTTCAAACCCGAACTAAGACCAAATCATGGGATTTATTGTGGGAAAGAGAGAAGGTTTCCAAGGCTTCTACGTTCTCACATCGAGGGGTTTCTGCAGAGAATCAAAGGAGAAAAACTCAAGGAGAAGGTTGATCGTGTGCTGTGCATTCAGGTAAGTGGGATCTCCTATGTTGGTTTCTAATGTAGAATTAGGGTTCTATTTTCATGTTTGTGATCTTTTGATGCTCAGATGTGTGTAAGATATGTAAAACGTGTGAATGATTATGAGAAATATGTAGGTGTATGTGATTATATGCTTGATCATCATGTTATGTAAGAAATAAGATCTTTATAGCATAAAAACATGAACAGATTTTTTTTCTTTTTTGATAAATAACCAGAAGTATTTATTAATGAAAAGGGATGCAAACAGATACAAAAATGTACAAGGAATAGGTCAGGCACACAAGATGGACACCATGGACCCAAGGATAAAAAGTACAGAAAAAGAAAGGATATCACCAATGACCAAGTACAAAGTAAAACCAGACCCGTCTAGAATGAACCAAATGAGCCAAGATATCTCCCGTAGCCGCATCACTTACCACCACTTATCATCTCAACTGAAGGAATGCCCACAAACAAATCATCCCTAGTGACCCCATCCCTAGACAGTCGATCAGCCATAACATTACCCTCTCTCGGAGTATGTGTAAAAGAGGAATGGATCTGACTTCCCAAGTACCTCGCCAACCTGACAATGTGGGTGAATCTCCAAGGGCAGTCCTCTGTACCTGTCATCCAAGAGATCACTGAAGCTGAATCCCCCTCTATCACAACCTGCCCGTATCCCAGTCTAGCAGCCTCCCTAACACCAGTGAGGAGGGGCTAACATGAACAAATGTTATTCTAGGCTTTAACATTGATTTTGATGTGTTTTGGGGTTATTATTAGATGTGTGTATTCATACTTTAGAGTGAAAATCTAGTATGGTTTGTTGGATATAAAATATGACAGAAGACAGAGAAAAATCCCAAATTATTGAAAATCCCTGAGCCGTCGATGAACCGACGAGCTTAACGACGACTCACCAACGGATCTAGGTGAGGAAACCAATTTCTGGACTTCTCACCGATTGGGCCGTCAGTGGACCGATGAGGCCACTGACGAACAACCCTGAGAAATCAAACATTCTGGATTTGTCACCGACGAGACCTTTGGTCGACCGATGGCTCACAGACGACCATCGGTGAACCAACGAGTCCCCCTTCGGTGGACCGATAGCTATGAATTTTCTGATTTTATTTATACTATTCAACTGTAAATGTTACATGTAGTTGCTCTGTGCTTATGCATAAGAACAATCTGTGTTTAATTTTAGGTTATGATGGAAGAAGCATTGAGGGATATTTATATGTGTGTGTAAATGTTGCACTGGATTAATGTTTATTTGTACATATGAGCTAAGAAAAATCACTGAAAGTAACCTTTGAGAGAAAAAAGAGGTTGGTAATGTAATTGTAAGGGTTAAGGGTAATGACCCCCAATAGACCCCATAAGTGACGAGTAATAAGAGTGGTATAATGAGTGATAGAGTAACTGTCTGCATTTGTAATTTGTGTTGTTTTATGGAGGAAGTCCTGTGTGGTGCCCCAGATACGATCCCGTAACCAAAAGTAGTGGATGGGGAATGGTACCCCATGTACTGAAAGTGAAAGCTCCTAGAACTGCGATAAACGCGTAGAATACCTGAAAACCCAATTCTCCGACCGTAAGGCGGACTGTTGAATGAAACCTTACCGGTGAGCCAGGTGGACTGTGTGGACAAATCCTTGGGGGCAGATGGTGGGTTTAGCATGAGCAGACAAAGTACAAATGGAGAACAGCATGCATATCATGTGGTTGTACATGAATATATACTTGCTTGTATTCCTTGCGTATGCGATTCATGTCATTACATCCTTGCATAACTCATTTAATTGCATTATTTCATTGCACTTGTGATTCAAGTGTGATGTGGATAACTACTGTCTCACCATATGTATTAAAGATGAGATATGGAGTTTAAATCCTAATACTCCATTAGAACGTTGCGTAGTGGTTCCTAACTTACTGGGCAGTGAGCTCACCCAACTTTACTATTTTGCAGGAACAGAACAGCAATGGACTGAGGAGGAAGAAGACTTGTGTGTTAGTTGCTAGGAGTTTATTTGAGTTTCGTTGCTTGTTTAAGTTAGGAAAATTATGTCTTTTAACTTCTGGTTGTAACTTTTAAGGAATATAGTGGATGGTTTTGTATTTCAGACATATGGTTATTTGGCTCATAGTGCTTTAAGGATTTATCATTATTTGATTATTTAATTTATGGTGAAATTTCAGATTTAATTGTTTCCGCTGTTTACATTGAATTTTATTAGCATGTTTTGGTTTGATACCAATCCCTCGAGGATGAAAGTTACGCTTTGGAATCCACCTGCCCCTCGAAAAGTGTGCCATGGGTTTGGGGCATGACAGAACAACACCTTGACCTTTTAAAATTGCTTTTTCTTATATCAATCTACTTTTTTAGTTTCTACTTCTGATATACCTTTTTGAACAAGCCAATCACTTCTTTCAAATCTTTTAAACAGAACTCCAGCTTACATATTTATGTACCAAAGAAGGAAACGTCTCATTGATATCTCCCCACTGCTCTTTCCTTTCAGATCGAAGAAATTATCCTAACATCTATTGTAAATGAAAAATTCCATCTTCAAACAATGCATCTACTACTCATTTGATATCAAATTTCGAAAAGCGGTAAAAGCATAACTTTTCAGAAGTTTTGAATCAAAATTGCATGTTTTAAGTTGAACAAAAGGGGCCGGAACAAAAAAGACAAGAAAAGGGAAAGAGGGGAGGAGAGAGACTTAAAGGATCAGGGAGAGAGGAGACATGCAGGCACAATGCATTCCTAGTTAAACAATCAGGCAATGTTGCATAAACTCTCTTTCTTTCTTTTTTTGATAGGTAATATGTATTGTATTTTTTTGATGAATAGTAATATGTATTGTATTAGTATAATTTTAAAGTTTCTATCAGACAGAAGCCATACACAGATATCAAACCCCCCATCTTACAACTGTACACAGAGAGTGTACACAAAAGAGACTAACCAGAGTAACAAAAAGAGTCTGATCAGTCTCAAAAACCAAGAAAAAAAAGCATGATGATTAATCACAAAAAATCCCAATTCTCCCTTAAACTGATAGAACTGGATATGGCTGAAGTCGTGATGAGTGTTAACCCAAGAATATAGTGTAGATATGATCTGATCCTTAATGTTTTCAACATTCTTCACCTTCTCCTAAAAAATCCAGCTGTTTCTTTCTTTACAAAAGGACCAACGTATCGCAGCCGGACACAAATTCCAAAGGATTGCCTTCATCATCCAACCCCAACAGCAAAGAAGATCATAAACCTCTTTAGGCATAACCCAATCCACCTTAAACCTATTCAAAAAGAACCCCCATACCTCAAAAGCTAAGCTGCACTGCACCAATACATGAGAAACACTTTCCACATCGGCAAAACACAAACATCTGTTCTGGATTGACCATCCCCTAGACATTAAATTATCAAGGGTAAAGATTTTTCCTTTAGCCGCAGTCCATAAAAAGAATGCCACCTTAGAAGGAGCCTGAGATTTCCACAGTACTATTCCACTTCGAAACTTGACCCATCAGTAGATAAGAATGCATACCTTGATTGCACCTAAAAAACCCCTCTTTGACTCCAGATCCATCTTCTAGTATCCGGACCTTCATTGAAAGCATCCCCTTGGATTAAAGTGTCTATGTTGGGAATGCATCAGATTTAGACTCTCCGTAGGTTCTTGATCCTATCACAATTCATATGTTTTCTTCTCCACTTGCCAAGTCAAACACCTTGATATGTTTCAAGTTCAATTCCCACATCCATGTCCATGCAACACTACCATCAGGTCTCTTAGTTCTTGCTGATAGTGTTGCTTTGAAACTTTATTTAAACTAATAATATCTAAGTTAATTAAACCTTATCTGTGAACTTATGAATTTATCTATACAAGTTTTGTTTTAATAACAA
>JAUPMG010000011.1:1256977-1267348 GCA_031762675.1 Pachysandra terminalis
CATGAATCTATTGAGATGCAAATTTTGTATTTCAAGCAGAGTTGTAGTCTATGGAACATCTGTAGTGCACCGTATCAAAAGGATATTAAGATGGATGAATGGAAAAATATGAACGAATTTAATAGAATGAATGAATTTGAGAGAGTCTAGGAGTAACCCCAAACAGGTAACAAAATAAAGAAGAATCAATTAAGTGGTTTGGCAATTTACATGAATCTATTGAGATGCAAATTTTGTATTTCAAGCAGAGTTGTAGTCTATGGAACATCTGTAGTGCACCGTATCATATGTTTATTTTTTTCACTTGAGAAGAAGAAAGAGAAAAGTAGGAAATCAAGAGGAAGAAAACTCATTAACCTCAGCAAACATATATGAGCTCATGCTGATATTGATAAGCTCTCCCCCTCCTCCACTTCCGTTCCCATTCTGGTCATCCGGTTCCCTTCTCATCACTTCTTGATGTTGTTGTATCACCCTCTATAATCAAATGTATATAATATATACACTACACACACACACGCACACACACACAGACAATAATGCTAGTTTTTCACTCGACAAAGAAACCCTTGCCCTAAGGTTTTCAATTGGTGTAATAATAACTATGGTAGGCTGCATGTTTCCTGGAATGTATTATTGATTATTTCCTCTCTTATGAAACTCATAACGAAGACGACAATGCAGACTGGAGTTTGTGTCTGCCTAGTACAGAAATAGAGTGGTGATTGGACTTTATAAATTAGCTGTTGTAGAAATCTAAGGAGAAATGCTCACTGCAGTTTCTGATGATTGTTTTAATGGGATAGTTGGGTGGATTGCTGTACAGGCATGGTATCGAGTATCTGCCATACTAGTCCATACCAGCCAGTAGGTACCCGCACCAATCAATACCATTTCAAGTCTAGTGTACGGTCCAAAAAATTTTGGAATCAACTTGTAACAACCGATATGTCCCAATACCAACTTTGAATGCCCGGCATGACAAGTACATAATGATCATTCTCTCCTAAACCACAAAAATAAAATAAAATAAAATCTAAGTGGTTGCCGAACATGAAAATTCAGAGAGAGACAGTGCAACGAACTTCAAGGGTTAAAAAACAAGAATCTTGCTGAGAGAGAGAGAGAGAGAGAGAGAGAGGGAGCAACTCAAACCCTAAAAAACAGTCTTGCGGAAGATTGAAAAAGAAATAGAGAGAGAATAGAGGGAGGGAGGGAGAGAGGGAGGGAGGGAGGGAGCAACTCACTATCAGTGACCCAATCTTCCTATCCTCGCCTCCTCCTCCTTTCCTTCTCCTCTATCTCCTTCATTTAAAACAATTTCTTATAAAATGATAGATCTCCCTTTACACTAATCAATAAAATACCAAATATGCACTTTGTAAGATACAAGAATTACAAGTATGTTGCCGCTTACTTAGTTTTCATTTCTTTATTTGGGACATCTGAAAACAGCCCCAAACCATTTAAACATTTTGAAACAGCCCCAAGGGATCCAATCCAACCCATACAACTCAATACATACTAATACCGTAATACGGGAAGCAGCCACAGTACATACTAGTACCAGCAACAATAGGTCCAATCTCCAATACAGTTAATTATACCATGTATCCATATGCTAATAAATCCTGGTTCTCTATGCAATTGTATCTTACATGTTTCTTCCGCATCAATAATTATGATCACTTGATTGGTCGCTTCTCTTTTCATCTTTCACCCCTTTCAAATCCCTTTAATTAGAGATAGCAACAGGCAAAGCAAATAACATGCATATACCTCTCTCTTATATAATGACTCAACATCTTGTTAAGTGTTAACACTATGAACAAAGAAAACTCTCAAGAACCTCTCTTTACTCTCCTCTTCTACCAGCTAACTCCAAATAGTCTACTTCAATCGATTATACAAGGTGAACTCAACCGTGGAACCTGAACCTCCATATCAATCTGAACCTGACATGGAAAGTAAATTGGCTTCCCAATAGCTTGAATCGGTGATTCCAGTTGTGAAGAAAACAGCTCCTCATCTCCCCCTTAGTTTCATTCCTTGACTCAAAAGAAACAAGATTTTCGATTTCAATTTCGCTTGAGATTTTGCCAGGTGGGGCTGGCGAAATTTCGCCGAAATTTCGCAAAAATGGTGGAATATTTCTCCAATTCGAAGAAATATGGGGGAAATGTTGGGGAAAAAGGAATTTTAATTCCAAACTTTTTAAGGGTTTAAATGGGAGTAAAATACACCTAAAATACCTAAAATATGAAAAAATATGCATAAATATACATTAACACGTATAGAGGCAAGTACAGATGCGCGCACCCTGTAGGGGAATTCGGCGAATCTCCCTTACTTTTGCCGACCAACTAGTTGGGATAAGGCATTTGATGATGATGATGGTGACTACAATTCACTTTTTATCACAATTTTCTAAATGTTTGCATTATTTATGCATAATATATAATTTTCTATAATAATATGTATTTTTAATTAATTTTTGAATTATAAAAGTAAAAAGAGGAAATAAAGTAAATTTCACCCATATTTTGTGTCACCAGACAAGAAAATGGCGACATTTCGCTGGCATGAAGAAATTCATCATCTACACATCTCTATCTGAAACTATCAATTTCTCTATCTCTTCAGGTGCCCTTACGCCCTCTCCGTTCCATCTTAAAAAATTAAAAAACCTACTTGGTGAAAAGATAGAAATGATACAACTTGTTGAAGTGCTCTCATGTGAGATATGAATAGAGCATCTTCAAAGATTTTCACATTGTAACTTTTCGTGAAACATTGGACGATGAGGGTTTAACATAAGGATTAGTTAGGCTTGAAAGAGAAAGACCATTGTGATGGGAGCTCCATGGTTCAGAGCCGCCTATCCATCCCTACCATCCCCACCTCCACCACCGCCACCCCCATTATTGCATCATCATTTTCCCCTCCTACATTACCCACCACCAAGGTTTGCAATGTCGATGTCGCAAGACATGCCGCAAACTGGTAAGACCTGAGACATGCCGCGACATCGAGGGAAAAAAATATCTGTTTTCATAATTTTATAGGATTTTTTTTTACAAAAATATAATTTTTCCCTCATATCATGACATGTCGCGACGTCCCATGGATTTTGTGTCGCAAGTTCCAAAATGGTCGACATTGTAAACCTTGCCCACCACCCTCACCCCCACTGCCACTTCCAACAATTGAGTATCCACCACCACCTTTCCTACTTCACCACTAGCAATCACGCTCTTTTGCCAAGGTGGTGGCGATCCCAACGACTCTTTCACTTCGTCTATCACCAAGTTGAAGGTTCTCTACAGACTCAGGGCAGGTTAAGTGTGAAGATGATGGAGGAAGAAACTGGTTGGGAGGGTAACGCTCACCGCAGAAGCCAAAATGAACATAGGAGGCAAGTTTACCAGCAGTCGAAAGAAGCCGTAAGTTTGGATTGTAGTGAAAAAATGGTGATTCCCTCGAGTAATGCTCATCAGCTAAGTGACATGGCAAAAAAACCAATTCGGTGTTTTGGACAGCATATCAAACGTGACCTATCTTGCGAATGATTGGGGGTCCTTCCTTCATGCGCCAATTCACCAACCCATCCCCGCGTTTTGGCTAACAGTTAACCTCTCTACGTTAAATTCAGTGTTGTCATTTGGGGTAATACCACCTATGGGACCGTTTATCTCCTTGGTTTCAGGTAACTACATCTTATCTTTGTCCTTACCCCATCCTTGCTTTGTACCAGGTACCATGGACATGCTAGGCAAAGAGCAAAGCCAAGCCACCCATTGCTGTCAGTGCAATGTTTCATGCCAAAATGTTTCTCAGACTGGTGGATCAGGCCATATGAGGAGTGAGGTGGAGGAGTTGGGTGGATCTGTTGGAGTCGTGGGTGAGGAAAGTGGGTCTGAGTTAGAGATGGCAGATTTTATTGCTGGGGGTCAGAAATGCATAGATGACTGGGTTGGAGTAGAGGATGTAGCCTCACTATTCCGTTTGGAAGTCTATAATGACATGGGGGAACAGGTTAGCATTCCACAAGCTGTTGCTAGCTTTAGGAAAAAAATAGAAAGAATGGGGAATGGGTCTCCGGTACCGAGAGAATTGAGAAATGTGGAATGGAGTTTGAAATATAAAAGGAGTGGGAGTCATGATTTGGGGGATCAAAAGGATAAGTGGTTAATGAAGATCTTGAATAGGAATATTAGAAGTCTAGGAAGTGCTGAAAAGAAAAGGGCCGTGAAAGAATTGTGCCATAAAGTCAAACCTTGGGTGGTGGCAATTCAAGAAACTAGAAAAGAAGAGATTGACAGAAGGATGATGAGAAGACTATGGGGGGTTTAGAATAGGAAATGGGTTTGGGCCCCATCCCAAGGTGCTTCTAGGGGTACATTAATTATGTGTAATATTGAGCGGGTGGAGTCTGTTGATGTGTCAATAGAGAGATTTTGTGTTTCAGTCAAGTTTAGATATTTGGGAATAATTTTGGTTGGAAACTGAAAGGGGTATATAGTCCGAAGTCCGAACCATTATAGGGAGAGAGAAGTTTCCTAGGAGGAAATTAGGGAGGTATCTAATAGTTCCAGGGAACCATGGTGTTTAATTGGGGATTGTAATGTGTCGATTTAAGGAGGAGAGCAATAGGGGGTCTCGTACTACTCATAGTACGAGTATCCTGTCAGGTACAGGTACATGGATGTCATTCATTAAAAAATAAAAGTACAATATCCACAAATAGAAGCAACCTACATATGCAATCTACTATTTATTCAATAAATAAAGCATTTAACTAGAATTCTACAATACAAAGCAATTGTAAACTTATAATACGACAATATACAAGTCTAGATGTGATAATGTACAAAAGAAGGACCATTCACCTCCCAACGATGTTGCACGATTCCATCAAGTTTTTTCTTTGAACTCAATGCAACTGATGGTCTTAACCTGAAAAGTATCAAAAAGCTAGAGCTAAGGAAGTCAAGAAGAAAGATAAAGATTTTATTTTCTTCTCAAACATCTAACAATAAAAGACTATTGGTAACAAAAGGAAGAATATGAGCAAATGTAGAGGACTCAAGAAAAAATTGTGACCAGCAAAAAGATGGGGACAGAAAAAGTTGGGAATATAAAGAAAGATCTTTTAGGACCAAAGGTAAGATATGAATTCATCGGTGCAAAGGTAGAGAAATCAAATTCCTTATGAGTTAATAGTTAAATTCTACTCTGCCTTAAGGAGGACAAGTGCAAGAGATTTCTTGAAGACAACAAATTTCTAGTCCAGTTAGCTTGTCATTAGTAAAGCAATTCTTGTATTTAAGAAGTCAAATTACAAGTCTATTATGTCTTCTCTTTAAAAAACATATGGGTCAAGATAAAACCATGGTTTAAAATATCGTGCTATATCGGTCGATACGATACGCAACTTTAAGATACGATATGTATCTTTTTATAGTGTATCGGTTGATACAATACCGATACGGTCGATACATTGTCGATATATTCTCGATGCACTCGATATTGTCTCAGTGCACTCGATATTGCCTCGATACACTAGATACTACCCCAATACACTCGATACTGATAAAAAAAGATAATGAAAAACTAAAGGATCAAAAAAAAAGAAGAAAAATACAAATAGAAACCCTTATATTATTAACATAATTTCAAAAAAGAAAAAAGAAATGAAAATGGAAGGAAAGAAAAAGAGAGAGAGAGCGAGAGAGAGAAAGAGAGAGAGAGAGAGTATTTGTTTGGCTAGGCAAATATTCTTTTTCTTCTCCTTCTCTTTATCTTTTCATTTGTCATTTGCTATGTTCCCTCTCTGAAGATTGTCGAATAAGAAGGCTTTTTGTTTGAAATTTGCATCTATATGTAAGAAAACTTGTTGTTTTTTGTTTTTTTTATCAGTAAAGTGTATTTGTATTAAATATAAATAAGAGAATTACAAGAATAGCAGGGGAAAAAAAAACTTGTTCTTTTTTTGTTCTAAGATATTCTTAATGAATTTTGAGTTTGTTTGTTGATGTTTGAAAGTATGCTTGTATATCTTCAAACTAATTAACCTTGTTACTTATAGATAATTGATTCCACTAGATATGTATGATTTTCTTTATGTTTTATTAGTTTATGTAATATATTATAACGTTCCTTTACACTTATTAAAGTTTTTTTCAAGTTGCTTTGTGCCTGCGCGTGTAGCAGTTGATTTCTACATTAATATATATTATATGTGTGGGTGTATCATATCAACGACATGTTAATTTATCATATCTTTACCTTATCTTTGCATAAAAGTGAATCGGGTTTTATGTATCCACCATTTTCGTTGTGTATCCACCATACCTATGATTTTCACAACGTATCCGATACGATATGCGATACGTATCCGTTTTCAAGCTGACCGATACACTGACTCGATACAATATTTTGAACCATGGATAAAATCAGATCCATTCCACATCTATATACTATTATGACTCATATCAACCCAGCATTAATTCTACAATACTTCAAATATATGTATAATTATGTGGTATGCAACTTCTATGGTATGAAACTCTTATGATAATTTAATATTAAAAAATTTAACAAGGCTTTAGCTCCGTCAACTTTAAGTATAGACAAAAAAAAGTACATAATACATATATATCTATGATATCCAACCAAGGTTGTAGTTTCATCAGATTCAGATGGTTAATAAAGATCTTTTGAATCTGACGGAAGGTTAAATTCATAAGCTAGTATTTGATGTATTTAGGTCTCTTTCAAACAAGAAAGTATCTCCTAGGTACTTGTAGGAAATGGTAAACCATCACCATCAGCACCAACAGCATCATCATCATATGCCTTATCCCAACTAGTTAGGGTCAGCAACAAGAATCATGTTCCTCCATGGGCAATGGTAAACCATTAATCATTAAATGCAACCTAATTCTTGCTGGGTAACTTATCGACTAGATCAACTTCATCGTATAAAGGACTTTCTAGCATAATGCTTCATGATTCATTAAGTATTATATATGTAATTAGTATATTCTCGTTACAATATTTCTTGGTTTGTGCTATGAAAAGGAGAAGCTACATATCAGCATATCCTAATACCCAACCACAGTTTTTGATTTTGCAGCATCCACCGAGATTCAGTCACACAGGGTAAAATTTTCACAACAAAAACTGCCAAGTGCCAACCACATAAGCCAAGCCGTCTTAGAGACTTGTAGCTATATCTTATCAGTAGCTCATGAATTAACTAATAATGTCTACAAATCGACCTAGAAAAGTCAAATATTTTATTTAAAAAAACATAGTTCAATTGATGCTCATTGCAGGTGAAGAATGGAATCAAAAATAAATAAATATAAATAGATAAACAAAAGAAACAATAGACATATGCAATGACACAGCGTTGAATTAGTATGAATGAAGGGAGATTCTTTTCTAGATGGATGGTCGTCAAAGAAAATGCGATTAGAGATGTCAGGTGGGAGACATCTGGAGAGAACTCGCATAGGTCCATAATATGAATAAATTTTAGACTCGTCCTTTTTTACATTTTTTTGTTGATATATCTTCCCCTCATGTATCGTTCATAGCACTCATTAGTACTGATCATATGTCGCGAAAAAAAAAAAAAAAAAAACAGAAAACAGAAAAAAGAAAAAAAAACAAACAAAGTTCATGCATATTAGGTATTAGGCTCAGCCCACCTACATTCTCTTACCACTTTGATGGTATAACAATGTAGTAATCTCGTTGATCTCACAGTGTATATATTTATACATATATATATATATATATTCTACCCCAGGATTAGATAATGAAGTAATTATGATTTTTTTTAGGTTGCTTCATAATGGTGTAATCAGATTAAGAGAATCATATTGAGAGCACAATGTGCTAGAAAGTCCATATTTAGAAGGTTTTTAAGGCATTTGTATTTGTTTATTAGGGAATTTCATATATGATTATTAAGTGAGGCCTCTAGATATATGTTCAGGATTGGAAATGATAATATATGGCTCTAAATATTGGCATAATATATAGTGACGAATTCTGAAGAAACAATGAAATTCCTTATTGAAGAGGTCTCGCATGTTGTGGTGTTCCACTATTATTCATGGAGGTCCGCTCCAATCCCAGTTCTCTAGTCCGTGAGTTCATCTGTTTTCTCAGTTAACTAATTCACTAATATATATATTTGATCTTTATTCCAAAAGTGTAAGCTCAACTAAATAATCTTCTGTGTCTTTTCCACATTATTCTCCTATTTGTCCCATAATGCTACCTTCTACAAAGTTTTCATGCCACAACAATGTGGGTCCTGCATAACAGAGCCAAATTCTAATGCTGCAGCTGAAAGAATCATAAATAAGAACTCCATTTTTAGTAATTAGAACAGAAAAGAAAAAGAAAATCAAGAATTCAGTATATTAATGCTAAAAGAAGCTAATATCTTACACTAAATTCTCTGGCACGTCCTTGGGAGAGAAAAGTGAGGGTAACAGAATCATCAAATCCTCCTGATCAATGTCCATAAGACCACCCTTCTCTGCGAAATGATAGAAGTTAAAATACCTACATTAAGATAAGTCATGAATAAAACAAGGAAAAGCAGTTCAATATTTTAAATATGAAAATCACGAGGGAACACAGGCTTCACCAAATTTTGGTTCAACTTCTGACCAGAGTCTTTTCCTTCTCCTAGCAACATCCGCATGAATAGCAAGAACATGTTGGTAATCCACCATTCCTTGAAAAAGATATTAGGAAAGGATCAACTAAAATTTAGCTAGAGAAAATATTAAAAAGAAATGGCACAAACCCTAAAAAAATAAAAATAATAAAAAGAAACACAACAAGAATGTTACTAACAAAAAAAAACTCTCACCATCAAAATGATAGGCCTCAGACACTCGAGCAACAATATCTGCAGATAATCTTGTGGGTATTGCTTCTTCATGTGACTGCAATTCATTGCCTTCATTAGTGTCTGTCCTTTGGTCTTCATGTATTCCTCGTTGTTGCTCCTTCTCTATGGATTCATAATAACATAGTACCTCCTCTGAACTAGGCACATCTGTTGATGATGATTTTGAAGTCCCTTTGGAATTAACAGAATCTTGGTCAGCACTACAACGTTTTTTGGATACCTTAAGCAGAAGACTAGAACAATTATGAAGCCTGCCGAATGCAGGATGTGAATATGGGTCTTCAGGACGAAAACGGAGCTCCAAATAGTTTGACTGCAAGCTGCGAGTCTGTATTATACCAAATTAATCAAATGAGTATTAGAAAAATCCTTGGTAGGTTTACTTGAGACAATGTCACCTGATGGGATGACATTTAATTCATGCAACACTAAATTTGCCACAGGCATGGGTTTATATTCAGCTGAAAATGAATTAATTCAAACAATCATAATCACTTCCATAATTTTCACATTACATTTGCAACAGTCATGGGTTTATCATTCAGCTGAAATTGAATTAATTCATACAATCAAAACCACTTCCATAATTCTCAAACCAAAGTCCCTCTGAAAATTAAAGAAATTTGATCAAACATCAATGAACTTTGTTCGAACTTCCATACGCTTCTGATGTAGTCTAAAAACATAAGAGAAATTTGGTATAAGTCATGGATATACTTCGAACATGTAACACCTTAAATTTTAAAACTGAGAAAAGTGTGTAATTTCATTAATTTTAGTGGCTAGAATGTAATAAAGGATGGGGTGTTTTGATTGGTTAATGTGCATGGAATGCTGCCATGCACATACACCAGATCAATCCCTAGTACTCTAGCAGCATAAGGAGATCAATGGCTGAGATTAAATCTCAAGAAAACCCTAATTCCCTCCTAATATATATGTATTATGATTTTATAATTTCAAACCCGAACTAAGACCAAATCATGGGATTTATTGTGGGAGAGAGAGAAGGTTTCCAAGGCTTCTACGTTCTCACATCGAGGGGTTTCTGTAGAGAATCAAAGGAGAAAAACTCAATGAGAAGAAGGTTGATTGTGTGCTATGCATTCAAGTAAGTGGGATCTCCTATGTTGGTTTCTAATGTAGAATTAGGGTTCTATTTTCATGTTTGTGATGTTTTGATGCTCAGATGTGTGTGTGTGTGTGTGTGTTTTTTTTTTTGATCGATAAAAGAGTATCATATATTATTTATAGTATTGAATAAACTATACAAATTTACATCCCTGTAAGAACCAAAAAACCTAATGAAAGAAATGATCATAAATCCCAAAACAGACCCCAACTCCTGTTAAAATCTTCAAACTTCATCTCCTGAAAATCTAGATGAATCGAGACCCAAAAAAAGATTAAGGACAAAGCCCTTTCAGCAA
>JAUPMG010000011.1:1271880-1290456 GCA_031762675.1 Pachysandra terminalis
CTTCATGGATGATTTTTCTGTTTTTGGTTCTTCTTTTGATTCCTGTTTGAATAATTTATCTATGGTTTTGAAAAGATTTGAAGAAACTAACCTTGTACTAAACTGGGAAAAATGTCACTTTATGGTGCATGAAGGAATAGTGCTTGGTCATAGGATCTCTTCAAAAGGGATAGAGTGGAAAAGGCCAAAGTGGAGGTTATTGAAAAATTACCCCCACCAACAACAGTCAAGGGCATGAGCAGTTTTCTTGGACATGCGGGGTTTTATCATCGTTTTATTAAAGATTTTTCTAAAATCACTAAACCCCTTTGCAGTATATTGGTTAAGGATACACCTTTTATTTTTTTTGACGACTGTTTGCAACCATTCAAACTTTTGAAGGAAAAGCTAATTTCATCCCCCATAATTTGTGTACTGGATTGGGAGCTGCCATTTGAGTTGATGTGTGATGTTAGTGATTATGCTTTATGAGCTATTTTGGGACAACAAAAAAACAAATTGTTGCATGTCATTTATTATGCTAGTAGAACCTTGAATGATGCTCAACTCAATTATGCTACAACTGAGAAAGAAATATTGGCCGTACATTTTTCTTTTGATAATTTTAGATCCTATTTGATTGGCTCCAAGGTTATTGTTTATACTGACCATTCTACTTTTAAATATTTGATAGCCAAGAAAGAAGCAAAACCAAGGTTGCTTTGGTGGATTCTTCTTTTGCAAGAGTTTGACTTGGAAATCGAAGATAAGAAGGGAACCGAGAACCAAGTATTTGACCATCTCTCTTGGCTTGAGCTTGGTGAAGATGAGGCTACCACATCCATCCTAGTTAACGAGGTATTTCCTGATGAACAACTCTTGGCTTTTATAGTAACCGAAACTCCTTGGTATGCAGATTTTGTGAACTACTTAGCTAGTAATGTGGTCAATCCGGATTTCTCCTATCAACAAAAGAAAAAACTATTTTCGGATGTGAAGCACTACTTTTAGGAAGACCATTTCCTCTACAAGCATTGAAAAGATCAAATCATTAGGAGATGTGTACCCGAGGAAGAGATGGTGAGCATACTAAAGCATTGTCATTCACTTGAAGTTGGCGGCCATTTTGGACCAAATAAAACTCTAGCTAAGGTGCTACAATTAGGTTTTTATTAGCCTTCTCTCTTTAAAGATGCTTTTGATTTTGTTTCTGCTTGTGATCAATGTCAAAGAAGTGAGAATATTTCCCGAAAAAATGAAATGCCCTTAAACAATATTCTTGTAGTTGAATTATTTGATGTTTGGGTATTGAGTTTATGGAAGCCTTCCCTCCTTCTTTTTCAAATAAGTACATTTTAGTGGCTGTTGAGATGGATGAATGCCCGAATTTACAAAGAAAGAACAAAGAATTGGCATGATAAGCACATTCAAAGGAAGGAATTCAAGGTTGGCCAGAAAGTGTTACTCTACAACTTTAGATTGAGACTATTTTCGGGAAAGCTTCGTTTCCTTTGGTCCGATCCTTTCACGGTTGTCAATGTCTCTCCTCATGGAGCTGTAGAGATCCATCTTGACACCAAAGGCACTTTCAAAGTAAATGGTCAGAGATTAAAGCGTTTTGTTGATGGAGACTTCATGCAACACAAGTCATCCTATTTGCTCAACCCTTCAACATGACAAGAATGCACTAAATCAAGCTACTGATTATAACCAAGCGCTTTTTGGGAGGCAACCCAAGTGTTTTTAAGTTTTGATTTTTGATTTTTAATGTGTTTATTTTTTTCCCGTTTTATTTCATTCAAACTAATCAATTTATTTTTTATTTTTTTATTTTCAGATTTGGGAAGTTGGAGGTCATTCAAGTTAGTCAAAGTTACATCTTAAATTCAACTCTCCTTTGCGAACCTAGGGAGTATTTCGTCTCCTTTTCTTTGTTTTATTTCTTGAATTTCAATTTAGTGGCATATCTCTCAAATGTTTTATCACTCATATGCATATCTTCAACACTGAGGATAACGTTAAATTCAAGTTGGGGGTAATATGACCAAGTCTCATGTTTTGCTGACCTAAGAAACCTAGAAAATCAGCTTTTCAGACCAATTTTGACTGCCAAAAGCCTTGGTAGTCTTTTCAAAAGGGTTGGGTGCACCACTTGGCTAACTGAGGAGTCTGCTGAACAGCTTCAGTGAACCCTTCGGTTGACCGAATTGTGGCTCGGTGCACTTTCCAGAACCTGAATTTGGTGGACCTTTCGGTATACCGAAAAAGGATTCAGTACACTTTACATAAACCCAAATTTTTGATCATGTACATACCAAAAAATATTTCAGTATACTTTACAGAGAGGTAAAAGTTGAGATCCAGTTTTCGGTGAACGTCTCGGCATATCGAAAAATCTACCGAACATTTTTGGTACACCACTCAGCGACCGAAAAGGGCACCGAAACAGCAATTTAGCCAATTTTCTGGATTTCAACGAAGGAATGATAAATAGTGTTAGAACTTTGGTTAATTCAATCAGAAAGGTAAGAAATTGAAATTCTTGAACTTGTTTTGGATTGAAATGAATAGATTTGTTATTTTTGAAAATTTTGTTGAACTTTGAACTTTGATTCATATTCTTTGATAAGTTTATGTCACGACCCGATTCTAGGGTGTTCCTCTTCAGGGTCACCTCAAGAATCTGGTGACGTAAATCTCACCCCCTCACCAGGAGGTGGCAAACAAGTAAGTAAAAAGAGCTAAAGTAAACAGAAATTAAGTTTAATTCGATTACCCAACCCATTACAATACATAAGTGCGTGCGGGAGAATGTACACACATAACCAGAATTTGGGATTATGTTTAAATACCCAAATATTGGAGATCCACTCACCTTGCATTGACGATGGTAGCTTCTCCATCAACTCCCATTCACCTCCTTAACTCCAACTCTAGGGTTAGCCTCCACTCTCTCAAACTCTGCAACAATCAATGCTCAAAAAGACTAAAGAGAAGAATATATACTCCTCTCTTAGGGTTGAGTTGTGTCTCATGGGCTTAGATTTGGGCTGTCCAGCCAAAAGTTCTAAAGGCTAACTCTAACTTTGGGCCTGACTAATTATTGGGTGTCCATAAGTCCTATAGAATCCAACAACAAATTGGGAGACTCACAGTCCACCAATACAATGCCACAGTCTAGGTGATATACACAGTAGTGTTCCTAATAAGTTGGGGTAAACTACTAAATTACCCTTACTAAAAGTTCAAAATTTTTCGGGTCATTACAGTTTAAACACATGAACACATGATCATTTGACTAAGAAATTTAAGTATTACCCTTTATTACTTATTCTTAGATAGTGTGAATTCACTTATCTTACTTTGAACTTAGCATAAGCACACTAGCACATAGTTTGTGAGGCATGAATTGTGAAACCATTTATGGATGCTTTTATTAACTTAAGTTCTGTTGGTTGACTTGTGGATGAATAACCTTGGCATAGTGATTATGGTTTATGTTGATTATAAAAAAAAATAATAAGTGCTTAGCTATTTTGAGCTCCTTTTTACTAAGTAACCGGGCCTCTTGCCTCAATAAGCAATGGGTGTTCGCGTCAAAAGGTAAGGAGTCTTGAATGGTTGATATTGTGGCTAGTTTAGCTTCTTAGCCTTTTTGACTCGAGTAAGTAAACCCGTAGGGGTACTCTTCACACCTAATGCCCTTTGAGTCATCTGGTTCAAGAGTCATTGGTCCAATACTAGATACATGGGTCAATTAGAAAGCTTAAGGGAGCTAGACATTGCACAGTCCACATATTTTGAAAAAATATGTAACTAAAATAAAGATTCCAATGAATATTATACCTTGGTCGTTTCATCTGATAAGGATTCCACTGAATTTAGGGGTATGAAATCATTTATAATGGAATTATTTTGAAGCCTCATAATTGTGTGATGTTTCACTTTACACCAAAAGTACTTGTGAAATTTCACTATCTGATTATAAGTGATTAGACTCATTCTTGATTTCTTAAGATTGTAGACATGGTGTTTATCTTTTTAAGCTTATCTTTGAATGTTAACCATTTTTTTTGTGATACTTTATTTTCTTTGAATAACCATTATTTCAAGTACATGTTTGTGGATATCATTTTGGTAAACCCTCATGAGACTATAACTCGTCCACTAGGGACACCTAGGGTTTAAAGGCTTATTGCATATGCTAAATGCAATCGAGAGTGCCAGTATAGCTAGGAATTTTTGGTTTGTTTGTTATCTCAGTTTTGCTAGGGACTAGCAAAAGGTAAGTTGGGGGTGTGATAAGTCATGAAAATACCACATTTTATAACCTTAATTACATGATTTACCTGATATTTTTCACTTCTAATTCTCCAGTTTACCTAGAATTTACCAATTTTATTTTATCTTTGCATGATATTTTTATTATGTTAATTATGATTAATTTAATAATGCAGAACCAATTTTGGAAGCCAATACTTGTCAAAGGAAATCAGACCCAAATTGGTTCAGAGCAAACGAGTCAGATTAGATCAGTCAGTTCATATCAAGCGGGTCGGATCAAAAACCGGAATCCGAACCGATTCAGATCACTCAAGCCAATCCGATCCAATTCCAACCAAGGCCCATCCAAGGTTGCGACCTGACCCACTAACCAAATCGGTCAAGTCCAAATCACTTATGGCGAGTCAACTCAGTCCAAACAAGTCACCTCGTTTTGGGAGAACAGTTATGTTCGTGCGTTTTGGAAACCAATGTTTGAAAAAACGGTTGGTGATCAAGAAGGAAAGAATGATTTTCCATAACTAAATTAGAATCAAGGACAAAAATCGAATTCAAGGAGAACTGATTGAATTGGTTGGAATAAAAAATCAGAATCACGTTTTGGCATATTCCAGAATTTTGGAACAAAGCAAGGATTGAATTGGTTAGAGAACTGAGTTAGAAGGAAGCAAAGGCTAAATTAGCAACAAAGAAGGAACGTTTTTGGCAATGCTTGGAAGCCAAGGAACCAACAACAATCAAGAAGGAAAATTGGAAATAAAATTATAAGGAAGAAGATCAAAATTGGAAGGCCATTAACAATTTCTCATAGAGGAGTGTTGGTCCATGAAACTTTATAAATAAAGGAGAGTGCTGAACGTGGGAAGAGTGCTAGAGGACGTGAGCAAGCTTTGGAGATCCTTGTCTACCCCTTTTCTATTTTCTTTTTAATTTTCTGTTATTTTTCATGTTGTTGAAGAATGCTATGGATGCTCTTAGCTCTATGATGAGCTAATTTTGTTGCTAAGGCTTTGATACAGTCTAACCATGAAGTTTTAAATCCTTTTGTTATTGCTCTTGAATTTATGATTCATATTTGAGTATTTTATCATTGTGCTTAATCCAATTGAATGTTTGATCACCATTTAATTGTTTTTGTTAATTGTATTGAGATCGAGAGAAAATATACAATGTCAGTCTCTTATGATAGAATACCATATTCTACATATTGATAGAGGTATTGGCGTGGTTTATGTAGCTTTGCATGAAAATCCATAGAACGTAATGTGCTTGCATGTTTTTAAATTCACATAGAGATATCGTGGGTTATCGCGTGATGGTAAGTTCATTGGTGCTCGAGAGAGACCTTTGGATTGATTAGGGAGTTTCACTTTCAAATTGGATTGTATGTTTCAATAGCATGAATATTTAAGATTTCATTCGGATTGCCTATGATGAAATCAAACGCCTTAGTATTTTTAATCAATTGGTTAACTTATTATTTTATTTTCCTAGTTATTAATTTTAATTGTATGTTAAACACCCATCTCATTATTCGATTGTCCAAATAGAATTTAGGATAGTAATTTCAGTATTTAGTAGCAAACAATTCCTTGTGGGTTCGACACTCTATTTCATCACTTTATTACTTGCTACGATTTCGTGCACTTGCGACCGCGCATCAGCGTACTTTGAGGTGCACCACCATACTACGCTCTTATGGTATTTGTTATCATGTCCTATAGTTGTTGGACCAATAAAGACACTATTTCCGCCGATTGGGCCGTCTGGTTCATAACTTGTACTGATGGGGTCTTATGATGCTCACCAACAACTGGAGTGATCTGAGGCGTGCAACCCGGAGGATGATCTTGGGCTTGGCTCGACTCTCCAATATTTTATCCTACTAGCTTTTTCATGAGGGAAGAGATCTGTAAGTCCCTCTTTTCAACGATCTTGGTAAGTTTGGTAATGTCTCTAGCCATATCTGCTACTTGCTCCTTTGTTGTTCTAGCATCGTTCATCATGACAAGCATGTCGACGGAGTAAGGTGTAAACATGAGATTTGAGCTTCTTAGGAGGGGACTTCCCTCTTAGAGTTCCAGGAGAAGAACTCGAGTGGGATCTAGTGCTTGAGTTAGTGTCTGAAACAGAACCCATTGGCTTGCCCCCAAGCATTGAGTTACCTGATGGGATAGATAACTTCTTTGCATCAATGGCCACATCTCTTTTTTCCCTTAGTGAGGCTAAAGAGATAACAGGTCTAGTAGATGTAGATGCCCTAATTACCTCTGTTGAATGCGTATTTGCACCAACCTGAGGCTCCGTTGATGTGGTGTCTACAACCACATTCTTAGGCTTGCTTCGGGTCAAAGGACCTTTAGCATCACTTTCCCTAGAAGTGTTTGAAGTGTTTCCAGCCTCTTTGATGCTACGACTACCATGAATCTTCATTGAATCCATCGAGAATGACTCTCGATTTGGTGTGAGAGTAGTAGGAAAAGGAGATGAGAGGCAGAGAGGTCCCACCGGGCGCCAGAAATTTGTAGACACAAATTTCATATCCAAAATAAAAGACAAGAAATATGTGTAAAACAAACATCAATTTGATTTATTGAAATAATGGAAACAATCTCCATGATTTGTATTCTTTACAAAGAATAAACCTCTTATTCGATTTCCTCAGGGTGTCTTCAATCCAAGGGTTGCAACAGCTTGATCTTAGGTTGATTTGATCTTCCTTGATCTTATTGGTAGCGATCAGGAAGGTGGTAGATTTCACGAATGAAATCGTAGGGATTTGTCACGAAATCTTCGGCTTGATCTTCGTGCTTGTAGACTTATGGAAGAAGATGTGGACCGAAAGCTTCATCTTGATGGGGATCTGTGGGCTTTTGAGCGTGTTTAGAGAATGAACTTGAATCTTTAGCACTTGTTGTAGGCCACAGTAGTCGAGGAAGAGCCTTCTTGTTTGTGGATTCTCCTTGTCTGGATGTGTTTATCTCCTTTCTTCTTAGTGTGAGAAAGAAAGAATTGGTGTAGGATTCCTGATGTAAACTTGAGTGAGCTTTCTTCAAGTCTTCATTTCTTAGAGTTTCTCCAAGCTTCAAAGCTTTCTTCTGGATTTCTGATCCTTGAGAACTCTTGTGTATGGAGCTCTTTATTTATAGGCAAGAGGTGAGGGTGTCCTTGCCTTGTTATGGAGACTTCCTTTGATTGAAAATTTCCATGTGGAGAAGATTGAATTCTCCTACTTTAGCAACAATCATATTTGTTTGCAACTTGTCCTTGTAGAGGGGATTTTACCCTTGATTTGAAGTCTTCTATATTAAGGGGATTTGTGTACCTCAAATTTAGAAGTAATTTGACTTGATTGAAACATGCCATTTTGAGAGGATCTTTTGCCCTTAATTTAGCATGATTTAATATTAGGTGTCCTCCCTAATATTCTTTGCTAGCTAAGAGAATATGACATTCCCTATTTGTTTGCCATATGTTGATTCTCCATAAGATGAGCTTTAGTCACATGTTTGGTTTATGACTTTCCTTGTGGGCCCACATTTAGTTGTTGGGCCGAACTTGTATATGTTTGTCTCGGCCCATATCTGGTAATGGACAGAAGGGATTATCACTTTTTATTTACCCAGGCTCACATCTTGACTCGGCTTTGACCGTTGACTAGTCAACTTTGACTTGGTCAAATTCTTTGACTTAGATGACACAAAAGTTTGTCTCTACAACCGTATCTATTCTTAATCCTTATTAGTTTAGGATTGGTTTTAATTCTCTACTTAATCCTAGCCAATAATTTAGATTAGTTTAATTCTAACCTTTAGATCTAGATTCTTAGTTGTAGTTAAACTAGTCTTAATTATCTATTAAAATGGAATCCTAATTAAGTTTTAACTATTATTAATCTAAACTAAATCTCAGCAATTGAATTAGATTAAAATTTCCTACAAGATCCTAGCCACATATTATAAATTTAAGAGTTATGATTGTTTGTGAAGCATTAAGTTTCCTACAATACAACCCACCAATCACAAATAGTCAAAGTCAACATGATAGCTAATTACTAAAATTTTAAATTAAACCCTATTTTTTTATTAGTTACATATTAATCCTATTATTTTAGTTTGGGTTATTACAATCTACCCTCAAGAAAATTTCGTCCTCGAAATTCGCTTACCTCGTTGGAAAAGTTGTGGATACTTACCTTGAATACGTTCCTGTTGTTAAACAAAAATCTTGCTGAATTCAAACAGTACCTTCACTAACTTCACCTTGTTGCTGTTATAAAGCGTAGATCTTCCCTTGTTGAGGTTCCTGTTGTTGTTGTTGTTGTTGTTGCTGTACCGGTTCCTCATTTTGTTGGTAATGAAGTTTAGGTACCAATTATTATTCTTGGGATGAGTTCTACTGTTGTTTCCTTGGAAATTGACAGTCCTTTTGATGATGTCTAGTCCACCCATCATGTTTGCAGTAAAGCTTTGGGTGGTAGTTGGTTCTTGCATCCTTTGCCTTTTTGGAAATCTTTTTGGTTGTGATAGTTCCTGAAATATCCAGCTCTAACATTGTTCCTTTCCTTCTTTAGGTCTTGAATCCTATGAAATTCTTGTATATCTATTGCTATTTTAGGAGGGCAGTCTACTACTTCATGATATTTGGTGAAGTCTCGAACAATTAGTCTGTTCTTGATGTTGTGCCTTAACCCACTCTCAAATCTAAATGCTTTCTTTTTGCCTTCATTTACCACATATGTGTCAAATTGATATAACTCCGTGAACTTTGCTGCTTATTCCGACACGGTCATGGATCCTTGTTCCAACTTCATAAATTCCAGTTCCTTTTTACTTTCTAACGGTTTTAGGAAACTATTCTAAATAAAAGCTTACCTTGAAGTCCGTCCAAGTTTGAATTTGTACGATCTCTAAGATAGATTTCCACCATCTCCTTGCTTCACCTTCTAGCATAAATACAAAAAATCGAATCATCTCGCGTTCATCTACCTCCATTACTTCAAAGATATGTTCTAAGGAGTCAACCCACGCTTGTGCTTCCATCGGATCAATTGTTCCTTTGAAAATAGTAGGTCCAAGCTTCTTGAACTTCTCAATGCTTCGAGTGTTCCATTATGCTTTAGATTGTTGTGGCATCAATTGAGATTAAGCTTGTGATTGTTGCATCATTGAGGCCATCTCTCCTAGTGCATGATAACTTCAGCAATTTATGGAACTTGATTCTGTTGGGGATTCTGTTTCTGAGTATCATCATCAGTTCTTACCGAACTAGTACCCACATTACCTCTTCTTCTTCTAGCCATTATGAAAATATGATGATTAGAATTCTGTAAGAATAAAGGAATCTTCACACACTTAAGTTTGCAACCAATGTTACAATAAACAACCAACACACAGAAAACTTATGAAAAATCATCAAAATAAAAACTTTTGGAATTGATTGAAAACATAAAACTTTAGGCTCTGATACCACTTTTGTCACATCCTAAACCTGGAAATTTCAATTGTGTCCCCAAATTAATGCTGTAACTCTCACCCCATTTCCTTATGGGAGTGGATAAGCAATATATCACCAAACCATTGAATTATGTAAGATAATATATAAAATAAAGTTCTGGAAAATAATATTATTATGAATAATATCCAACCAAAACAATCTTCAATCATAAAATAATGGAAATAAAATATAACTAGTTTTTTGCTTCAATCAAAACCCTATTAAACTATTCAAATTTGGTCCTAACGATAATAACTCTTTAAAAACATAAATCCAACTAATCCTATTACAATTTCTACTAAATCATCAAATAATATTATAATAAAAACTAAGGTCTTCATCATTTTCTTGTCCTTCATCTTGATCCTCAAAGTCTTGCTGTCCATCATCTATCGGTTCTGAAATATGTTGCTTAGAAAGTGTAAGCTACACTTAGCTTAGTAAATAGACGGATATAAACGGTATTTAAGATTGAAGTAGGGACAATGCCACACTCCAATGGTATCCAAAGAAAACACAAAATAGTTAGTATATGATATAAAATATATACGATAATGATGTTCAATGCAATGTGTTGGTTCAATTATTAATGTATGCAATACATGCTCATTCAACAATAAATATATCATCACATGTGATTCATGCACAATAATTTATGTGTACGAGCAAGTGTATTTCTAGGAATAAAACATAATGGTAATGAGTTCCAATGTCATAACAATGTAATTCATAAAGTCACCCGTTGGGCAAACATAGCAAATCTTCTACAATATGTCATAAGTGCCAAATATTCAATATTGCAATTCCAACACCACATATGGTCTAATTAGGATATTACAAACATGCTTACAAAATATCAAATCAATCAGATAACATTGGTTTTTGATGGTATACCATGAGCCTTCCATGAGTCTGTCGAATTGCCTGTGAGTGTAGGATCGGCACACTCACCGATACATGGTAACCCTTGGCACACTAAATAGTAGATACACAAGCCGTGCTCAGAGGCGATCAGCACACCTGTCGATATACTGGCCCCTTTCGGCACACCAAACAGTAACCAAAAACATCCCACACAGGGGATCGACACACTCATCGGTACACTCGGAGTCTGCCGATCTACCTAGTAGTGTGATCGACACACTCACTGGTACACCGGTGAGCCTGCTAATCTCACGAAAACACCTAGAATTCATTAATTTCGTATTTCCCAGTCCCTTTTAGCAAATAAATTTTCAAAACACCAATATTGGATTTAAATTCTGAACCAAACCAAATCAACATAACCCACACATACCTTATCTTCTTACCTTGATCTCGCATGGAATTCAAACCCATAAAATTATACTTTATAATGTTTCTTATGAAATAGTAGAAGAAAGAGATGTGCTATGTCATACTCATTGAATATGACATATGCACATAGTTGATATCAAAAATAGAGTTTAATCTAAATACTTACCTCGAATCTTTAATTGTGTCATTTCTTCTTCCTCTTCTGAAGTTCCTTAGCTTCTCAAAGCTCTTGAAGCTCCCAGCAATCCTTCTTCTCTCTCTCATCTTTTCTGGAATTATGGCTCACACGTCTAAGGGTGTTCTTATATAGTTTTCAGATTAGTGTTTGTATTAATCTAGGAGTCTATAATAGTTTTAGATTAGTATTAATTCTCTACCCTTAGATTTGATTAGTAAGTTCCTATGTAATCTGAGCCCTTAATTTTAAGTATCCTAAGTATGGTTTGAATATAAGTTAACCTTATCTATTCTTAATCCTTATTAGTTTAGGATTGGTTTTAATTCTCTACTTAATCCTAACCATTAATTTAGATTAGTTTAAGTATAACCTTTAGATCTAGATTCCTAGTTGTAGTTAAACTAGTCTTATTTATCTATTAAAATAGAATCTTAATTAAGTTATAACTATTATTAATCTAAATTAAATCTCCGCCATTAAATTAGATTAAAAGTTCCTACAAGATCCTATCCACGCATTATAACTTAAAGAGTTATGATTGTGTGTGAAGCACTAAGTTTCGTACAGTACAACCCACCAATCACAAACAATCAAAGTCAACATGATAGCTAATTACTAAAATTTTAAATTAACCCCTTTATTTTTATTAATTACATATTAACCCTATTATTTTAGTTTGGGTTATTACAATCTACATTCCTTAAGAAAATTTCATCCTCGAAATTCGCTTACCTTGTTGGAAAAGTTGTGGATACTTACCTTGAATACGTTCATGTTGTTAAACAAAACTCTTGCCAAATTCAAACATTACATTTACTAACTTCGCCTTGTTGCTATTCCAAAGCGTAGATCTTCCCTTGTTGAGGTTGCTGTTGTTGTCGTGGTACACCGCTCTTATTCCCTTTCGATTGTTGTTGTTGTTGTTGTATCGGTTTCTTCGAAAGGGATTTTGTTGGTAATGAAGTTTAGGTACCATTTGTTGTTGTTCTTGGGATGAGTTATGCTGTTGTTTCCTTGGAAATTAATAGTCCTTTTGATGATGTCCAGTCCTCCCATAGTTATAACACTTCATGTTTGCAGTAAAGCTTTGGGTGCTAGTTGGTTCTTGAATCCTTTGCATTTTTTGGAAATCTTTTTGATTGTGATAGTTCTTGAAATCTCCAGCTCTAGCATTGTTCCTTTCCTTCTTTAGGTCTTGAATCCTATGAAATTCTTGTGTATCTCTTTCTAGCTTATGAGCTGAGTCAACTACTTCATGATATTTGGTGAAGTCTCGAACAATTAGGCTGCTCTTGATGTTGTGCCTTAGCCCATTCTCAAATCTAGACGCCTTCTTTTCGTCTTCATCTACCACATATGTGGTAAATTGAGATAACTCCGTGAACTATACTGCGTACTCTGACTCGGTCATGGATCCTTGTTCTAGCTTCAGAAATTCTAGCTCCTTTTCCTTTCTAACGGTTTTAGGAAAATATTATAAATAAAATCTTACCTTGAAGTCCATCCAAGTTTGAATTTGTACGATCTCCAACACAGATTTCCACCATCTCCTTGCTTCACCTTCTAGCATAAATACAGCAAATCGAACCATCTCGCATTCATCCACCTCCATTACTTCAAAGATATGTTCTAAGGAGTCAATCCACGCTTGTGCTTCCATTGGATCAATTGTTCCTTTGAAAACAGTAGGTTCAAGCTTCTTGAACCTCTCAATTCTTCGAGTGTTCCATTGTGCTTCAGATTGTTGTGGCATCGATTGAGATTGCGCTTGAGTGTTGCATCATTGAGGCCATCTCTCCCAGTGCACGATAAACTTTAGCAAGTTGTGGATCTTGATTTTGTTGGGGATTCTGGTTATGAGTATCATCATCAGTTCCTACCGAACTAGTACCCACATTACCTCTGCTTCCAGTCATTCTGACAAAAGGATGATTAGAAATTCTGTAAGAATAAAGGAATCTTCACACACTTAAGTTAGCAACCAATGTTAGAATAAACAACCAGCACACAGAAAACTTATGAAAAATCATCACGCAAAATCTTTTGGAATTGATTGAAATCATAAAACTATAGGTTCTAATACCATCAAGTGAGTTTTGGGAATCTTGGGTGTGAGATCGTAAACAAAAAAAGGGCAAAGTGATTTTGAAAGGTTTTCGTACCTCCGATAATTGCTATGTAATTGACTGATCTCGTAGTTATTCCACGGTGTCTTGTAATATGGTACATTCTAATGTAGCTGAGCTTTGGCATCAAAGACTGGGTCACATAAACTACCGCGATTTATCTCGACTTTGCTTGCGAGATCATCTCAGAGGGATACTCAGGAATAGCCGTCAGGCCAAATCTATCAGTCGGGGCTGCCAGATTGGCAAACGAACTAGAAGCTCTCATAAAAAGGTGACAACCCTCAGTACTTATAGACCTCTTGAGTTGCTTCATATGGACCTAGTAGGGCCTACTAGAACCCTTAGTTGAGGGGGTAAGAAATATTTCCTGGTCGTGGTGGATGATTACTCCAGATTTACTTGGGTTGCTTTTCTTCGTGAAAAATAGGACGCGTATCCCAAATTCACTAATTTGTTGAAGCGTATCCAGAATGAAAAAGGGTCAGTCATTGGCCGTATTAGGAGTGATCATGGGCGAGAATTCGAGAATAGTGAGTTTATCGCGTGTTGTGATAAACTTGGGATTCACCATGAGTACTCCGCCCCTAAAACTCCTCAACAAAATGGTATTGCTGAGAGAAAGAACCGTGTCCTACAAGAGATGGCCACAATTATGCTTCATAGCAAAAAGTTATCCAAATATTTGTGGTTAGAAGCAGTTAGTACTGCTTTCCATATTATAAATCGAGTATACCTTAGGGTGAACCGGAACCAAACAGCCTACAAGCTGTGGCATGGAAGAAAACCAAATGTAAGCTACTTTAGGATTTTTGGTAGTACACTCTACATACTAAAAGACCGGAAGCATTTGGTTAAATTTGACTCAGAAAGTGATGAATGAATCTTCTTTGGTTGGTCCACCAATAGCTGCGCTTATAGGGTCATCAATCTGAGAACCTACACCATTCAAGAGTCCATCAATGTGATTGTTGATGATAATCCTAAGGACTCTGGTTCTCATCTTATTGATGAAGAAGAGGAAGTTAGTCCCATCATAGAATCAACTGAACCTCCCTCATCTTCATCTCAGAATGTTCTCCTAGACCTCTACGTCCCAGTCAAGGATCATCCTCCATCTCAAATCATCGGGGATCCTAAAGCTGGTATAAAAATGAGAAGGCAATTGGAGAACATTATCAGCCACTTCTATTTCACATCCCAGGTTGAGCCTAAAATGTTGATGAAGCTTTTCTTGAAAATGATTAGATTAATGCCATTTAAGAGGAGTTGAGTCAGCTCACTAGAAATGATGTTTGGATCCTTGTACCTAGACCTTTAAATAAGAATGTTATAGGGACCAAATGGATCTTTAAGAACAAACTTGATGAAAATGAGATTGGGACCAAAAATAAAGCTAGGCTGGTGGCATAGGGGTACACTCAGATTGAAGGCATTGACTTCGATGAAACATTTACTCCTATCGCCCGCCTTGAGTCAATCAAGATCTTGATGTCTATTACATGTTCTTTAAAGTTCAACCTATATGAAATGGATGTCAAAATTGCTTTCTTAAATGGTCTACTTTATGAGGAAGTGTATGTTGAACAACCTAAAGGATTCGTAGATCCGAAGACTCCTCGTCATGTATTTAGATTGAAGAAAGCCCTCTATGGACTTAAACAAGCCCCACGAGCGTGGTATGCAAGACTAACTGAGTTTTTGGTTAATCACGATTTTACAAGGGGTAGTGTTGATAAAACATTATTTGTTCAAAAAACCAATAAGGGGGGATCCTGATTGCCCAAATCTATGTCGATGACATAGTATTTGGCTCTACATGTGCAAACTTGACTGCCCAGTACACCTCCTTGATGCAATCTGAATTCGAGATGAGCATGGTTGGTGAACTAAATTTCTTCCTTGGTCTTCAAATTAAACCAACAAAGGAAGGAATGTTTATTTCTCAGACCAAGTACACGCGTGAGCTTGTCAAACACTTTGGACTCGAATTTGGGAAACATATGCTTACTCATATGAGTACAACTCTTAAGCTCTCTAAAGATGATTCTGGAAAGAGTGTTGATCTTCACCTATATAGAAATATGATAGGAAGTC
This sequence comes from Pachysandra terminalis, assembly GCA_031762675.1. Lineage (NCBI taxonomy): Eukaryota > Viridiplantae > Streptophyta > Magnoliopsida > Buxales > Buxaceae > Pachysandra > Pachysandra terminalis. Next base: position 1,287,337 of record JAUPMG010000011.1, read on the forward strand.
TTTTGTACCTAACGACCAGTCGAACTGACATTGCATATATTGTGGGAGCTTGTGCTAGGTATCAGGCTAATCCTAAGGAGTCTCACTTATCCGCAATCAAACGAATCATTCGTTATGTCGCTGGCACATCTAGCTTCGGTCTCTGGTATGCATTTGATTCCTCCATAACTATTGCCGGCTACTCTGATGCCAACTGGGCAGGAGACGATGCACTTATAATGTAATAATACAAGTGCTATCAACATCACCAAAAATCCCAACCAACATTCTCGGACTAAGCATATTGATATTCGACACCATTTCAGTCGTGAATTGGTTGAAAAATCCATCATTATGTTGGATCATATTCCTACCGAAAGACAATTGGCTGACATCCTGACCAAACCCCTAGACTCATATACCTTTTCTAACTTAAGGCAGTCTATTGGGGTATGTGCTCTCTAGCAAGTTAGATGTCACCGCAACAACAAGATAAATCTTGTTCCTTCCTCCAAAATGTGTAGACTTGTTGTAAATCATGCATATTGTTATGTCTTGGCTACACACTGCCTTGGTTTGACCGGTGCACCATTCTTATCTTTATGGGGTCAATCCTAGGCATGTATAGGCTATGTCTGGTTTGAAAGTAAAATTTCCTATCATAGCCTACACTTGCTTGCATTGATCATATTATGCTTTTATGCTTATCTTATTATGTGGTCTTTGCTGACTTGATTTGGATTAGATGGTACATTGGTGTGTATGCATACGGAACTTGCATGTTGTGGCTTATAATAAAATCTTCCAAATGCTTGTTTCAGTTTGTGTGAGTTTCGTGCTTATTGCATATCTTGATTAGACCCACACGGTGCATACGCATGCCATCATGCTCATCTTTTCCTACTCATAGACCCCATTGGGAGTTGGGCTTTAGGATGCCTATTGGGGTTATTACACACATATACAATGTACTTATAGTTAAATCTATTCATGTACTATGTTTGTTGGTGAGTCAAAAGGTAAATTAATCCCTAACTATGTGGGCAGTGTGGCGTTCCGCAAAGTTTGCAATGATACATTGTTGGATAGAAGCCGAAGCTTGCTCAAACTCTTGGTGAGGTCTATCATTTGAGATCACCATGCATCTTGTATTGTATTGCTTATCATTTGATGCATGTCCCGAGGTCAATAAAGGTTGTTATGATTTTTATTGCATATTATATGGAGCCAACCTTTATACATCACCTTGTGTATACAATGACCTCACATAATTGCTTGTGGTTAGTATACTTTATAATAATAACACAATGGTCCTTATTAACACATTATTATTAGAAATGGACACCAACCTTAGTTAATTAGATATAAAGTCATTATAATCTCATATAATTCATCAATAATTATAATTAAATTATATTAACATAATTTAGGGGTGCAGGTCACTACAATAAATAGCGACACAAGTTGATCCTCATCAGGATCATCTTGAGCTCATACAAAAAGGAAATTGGGATCCATTCTCTTGCTCTCCAAGGAAACGTTGCTACTACCACATGTGGTATGCAACCTGCTACAATGGAGCTTTGGGGCTAGTCGATAGTATGTTACCTCCAACACCGTATGCATTTGAGTTCAGTCGCAATCCATGCACTTGACCTAAGCTTCTTAATCCAAGTCACAACTCTTAAGCACCTTGATTAAGGTCTCACTTCCGGTTTTTTAGGTAAAAATTAATTCATTAATAAGAGAATCTCATCCTGGCTCTCCATGGGTGACATATAACTCATAGAGCCCTCTGAATGCCCTGGTTGGCCCAAGTCCTCCAAAGGTCTCATCCTACTCAAAATGCATTCGATAGGGCTAATCACTGTGCGAGAAGTCGACCACTAGCCTGATGATGTATCATATCCATATAATCATAATTAGGTTGTAATGTTTGTATAAAGTGTGCACAATCTCATGCCTCATGAAAAATAAACTCTATTAATTTCTTATGCATGAAATATATTATAAGATGTCTACATATCCAAAATATAAATAAAGACTATATAACCTAACAGAAATCACAATCTACGCAATCTCGTCTCTCTAACATAAACCCTAAAAGCTTGTATAACTATGGGTTTAGTCAAAGGATTAGCTATCATTTGATGTGTAGGGATATGCGTAAGGGAGACATCTCCATGTGCAACTCTATCTCTAATGTAATGATAGAGAATGTCGGTGTGTTTTATCCTGCCAAGGTATTTGGGGCATTTTACTTAGGTAAACGCTGTCATGTTGCCACAACAGATGGTGATTGGCACTACACCAACTCAAAAGAGTCCAAGATACTGTAAGAATCAACTCATCCATATGCCCTCTTGGACGGCTGCACAACAAGCTATGTACTCTAACTCCACGATGGAAAAAGTGACGCAATAGCATCACTGCCCAGTCCGCATCATTGTAGCCTTGTAGCTACAAATCTACTCCCTAGAAGCAAAGCATGTAATTTGTTGTTCCGTGTTGGTATTAAAGAAAGTGTTCCACTTCCTTCCAATGAGTTTGCCGATAAGTGTGTAACACTTGCACTCTTTGACTTATTACTGATGATTATTAGTCTTAGAGATGTAATTATTTGAATGAATTAATGCATTTATCCTGTTTCGTAGGGTTGGTGATGAAGATATGGACTAAATCAAGCCAATTAAGCCTCAATTGGATCAAGCTTCAAGGTTCGTAAGAGAAGATGATCAAAGCCCAAAATCCATGCCAATGACACCTTGAAACCCAAGGAGGAAGCCCATTGAGAAAGCCCAAGTGAAGCCCAAAACATCAAGTCAAAACTCAGCCCAGAAAGCCCAGAATTGCACTGTGCGATCGATCGCACACCAGTGCAATCGAGCGCACAAGTATTTTCAACAGAACTTCCGTGTCTATTTAGTAGTTGGGTCTGTTTTTGATTAGTCTTCTATTTCTTTTGGATAACTTTTGAAGGAAAAATTGTGTATTATAAGACTACCGATAGGCTGTAGATGGTGATGATTGGAATTAGAGTTTTAATTGAATTGACATTCATGATAATTCTCTGTTTCTGCAGTCTGTTCTTCGTGTGTTCTTGCTGTGTTCTTTCTAGGGCGTATGCTGATCATGGAGATG
>JAUPMG010000011.1:1290556-1300672 GCA_031762675.1 Pachysandra terminalis
ATGCAAGTCTCTAAAGGAATAAGAATGGTGGCTTTCTTCCGTGAGTGCAAATCCCTAAAAGAAAGGATTACTGAACAGGTGTGTTTCCACCGTGGGTGCAAGCCTCCAAAGGAATGGACAGGTGGCTTCCTCCGTGGGTGAAAGTCTCTAAAAGTATGGTGTGTTACTAATGTATTCCACCGTGAGTGAAAGCCTCTGAAGGAATAAAACTGGTGTCTTTCTACCGTGGGTGCAAGTCCCTAAAAGAATGGGTCGTATGATCGTGAGTTGGAATGAGCACATGATTGGGCTAGGCGTGGTGACTCCCTGCATTGCATTGCATCTCATTTCACTCCATGCTTGCATCATACCTTGCATTGCACGGCATTGTATTTGATTTGACTATGATGCATGTACATTGTGACCTCTTGATTGTGAATGATTGTGATTGGGTTACATTAGTTGTAGCAAGGTGGGACCTTGTGGGTACAGGTGTATTTCCACCGTGGGTGCAAGTCCCTAAAGGAAAGGATTGTACCGATATATTTTCACCGTGGGTACAAGTCCCTAAGGAAAGGATTGTACAAGTGGCTTCCTCCGTGGTTGAAAGTTTCTAAAAGAATGGTGATATGTGTTGCTTGTGATCATAGTGAGACTTTGTGTTGATATGTGTTTGCTTATGTGCATAAGGGTGTGTTTCCACCATGGGTGTAAGTCCCTAAAGGAATGATACACGAGACTTCCTTCGTGGGTGCAAGTCCCTAAAGGAATGGTTATGTGCTAGACATGTGATTCGTAATTATCTGGTTAATTGGTCGTAGTATGGTGAGACCATGTGGTGCTTGTTGTGAAGCACAGTTAGACTGTGTAATTGTTGTGTAGCATGGTGGGACCATGTGTACATTTGTGTTATTGTTAGTTTCGGAACATGGTGGAACCATGTGGAATCTGTATGAACATGATGGGATCATATGGGTAATCTTAATATAGTGAGACTATAAGGATTATGATCTATAGATGACTATGATTGATATGTTGTAGTTTCCATGTGAACTGTGCTGTTATGTGACGACTGTTATATTCATGCAAGTATATGATATATAGTATGATGACATGATAATCCACATATGACTGTGATAGTATGTGCTGAGTAAAATGCATAAAATGAACTGTGTTGATTTACATACATAAAAGTAAGCATTGTAGACTCATAGGATTTCTCTACTAGGCTTCGGCTGATCCTTATCTCTACAGGTGATCAGATGGTTTGAGTCCTGGTTGGCCCTGGGAGATGGCGTCAGAGACACTGTTGCTTTTGAGACTGCATAGACTTTACTTTATTTATTTTCGTATAATTTTGTTTGACCCCATGGAGTGCGAAATTGTAATAGAGATCTTATAGATTTTATTTATATTACTTGTGGGTTGATTGCTCAATACGTTTGGTTGGACAATGGTTTTAATTTTTAAAAACTTCCGTTGGTTATTATTTTATTGAGACTCTGATTCAACCAGGTAAGGATTGATGTGATAGTATTTTATCTGTATTCACGCGATGGGTCCGACGGTCGGTTCCTCATAATCTTTGAGATTTCCATATCTTGAATTTGGGACGCGACAAGCACACACGCCTCACCCGATCCTGACGAGTCTAGCTAGCTAGACGATCTAAACACAACTTTCTTGCTTTTCTATTTTATTTCTTCTGTCCCTTTTTCGAAAGTTATACTATGTATTAATTAATGTAATTAAATATCAATTAAATGTTTTATGGTCACATTTTTTTTTATTAAACATTTTTTTTTATTAACGGCACTTTCTTTGATCCATTGTATATATTTTATTCATATATCTTTGTCTTATATCAGGTGAAAACTAAATACAGGTGCAAAAAAAATTACACTTGAATATAAAAGTAAAAATTAAAAAAGGGATTTAGAGGCGGTCAACGACGAAAAAATTGTTGTGGCGGTTGGTAACTGCCTCTGTTTTCAGTAGCGACGGTACGCAACCGCTGCTAAACACCTAAAACCACCTTGTGGTTATCTTTAAAAGTGCCGTTAGATATTAACGGTGGTTACGGGAGCTGTCATGGAACATATCTATAGAGGCAGCTCTTGAACCGCCTACAAAAGCGTTAAAACCACCCATGTTGATTTGATATCGTTGTCTCAAATGCTAACTTGACGTAAGCAAACCACCGTTGTATCATAATCACAATCGCCGCTGTCGAGGTGGAGCTAGGGGTTGCGATTGCCCTTCAAAGTTTTGAAAGCTCCCCTCCTGTATGCCATTAATAATGCTACTCTACTTACCTTAACAGAGTGGCATTACATGGTGGCACCCCCAACCCTAAAATCTCTCACGTTTGTTTTTATTTTTTATTTTAATTTTTTAAATCATAATTTTATACTTATATTTTTTAAAATTACAATCTTTCCACTATCTCTAAAAAAATTATCTTCTTTTTAGATTTTAGTTTTTTTAAAATTACTAGTTTAGACCCATAGATTTCACAATTATAACCTTATACTCATTTTTATATAAGTTAAAATTACAATCTTATACCCATTTCTATTTATAAATTAGAGACATATCTATTTATTTTTATATATACAAAAGTTTATTTGTATTTACAGTAAATATATATATACTCTCTTTCTCTATTTTTTTCTAGTCTTTTTTTCCTTAATTTATTTTAATATATTTGCAATTTTTTTATTGATAGAAATATTTCTATTTATATCTTAAATTATTATATTTTATCTTTATATTTTACATTTTAAAAAATCTCTTGCAATCATATTATTGTAGTTAAAAAGCTTATAATAATTTTATTCTAAAAATAGATATGACAAAAGCACTTTGTAGTTAAAAAGCTTATAATAATTGTATTCTAAAAATAGATATGACAAAAGCACTTTTGATCTCGATCAATTTCAATCATAAAGATTAAATAATATTTATTTAAGAAATACTAAATTTATATTTATTTTTTATTTTTTATATTCTAAAGTCTATTTAAAGGAAGCTCTTATCTACTAAAAACCGGCATAATAAAAGAATGAAAATTTTAAATAGATCTTTCCAAATTAATTGACCAAAATATATTATTTTTTATTTCTTTATTTATTGATTTTGCATAATATTTATTTTCCTAGCATCCCCATTTAGGGGTACCTTTTTTCTCTTATAACAAATGCTTTTGGATCTAAAACTCAGGTATGGAACTGAGTGCAAGTTCAAGGGCGCATTATACAAATTGGGTTTGCCAAACCAATTCAACCATGAATTAAGATATACTAATCTTATAGTCTAGTTCTCTAGAAATTTTGATGACTTATTTTTTTGGAGTCTTTTAGGAAACTGAACTTAGAAACTCAGTGAAACAAATTTCAAGTATAACAACTTATTTGAAAAGTCGCACTTGTCCTATGTACAATGAATTTTACCTCAAATATCAAAGTTTGTTGATTTTTTTTTATTTCGTCTAGGTAGACCACAAAATCAAAATCCTAAAATTTTGCTCTAAAAGATTTCAAATAATTTTGACAAAAAAGTTAAAAAATTCGTCAAAATATTAATTTTGATTAAATTAATAATTTAAAAACTCAAATCATTTTATCAAAATATCGAAATTTTAGTGGAATTTTGATAATTTTGATGAAATTTTGCTATTTATTTCATATAAATAAAGAAAAAATAGAAAAATTTCCTATCGAAATCCCATTTCGATTCTCCAGACCAAACCATAGAGGAATAATTAGTAAAGCATACTAGATTTTTTTTTTTTGTCATTTGATTTATTATTATTTTTTTTGTCTTTTTTTTTTGTCGTTTGTAATTTAATTTGGCCCCCTCAAGAAAAATTTTCTCGCTTCGCCCCTGCCTCCGGTAATCCAGCTGTTGTTGGAAACGGATACTATTGAGGCATTCAGGAAGTACTGAGGATCCAACCATCAACTTTGAATTTTCTAGGGGTTGAAGGGTATAAATAATAATTTCACTTACTGTTATATTTAGCCCTAATTACAGGGTATTAATTATAACACTTTTCATAGCCGCTCTTGTAATATTTTTCTGAGCTTGTGAGAATAGTAAAACTTGGTGTGTATCCATGAGCGTAAGCACTATTTGCGGAACCACATAAATTTCTTGTGTGTGCTGAATTTCTTCTTTATCTATGTTTATCTTTCTTTCTTAACACCAGCTCTATCATTTGAGAGAGAGAAAATGTGAAAGATAATACCCTTACCTTTTATATATATATATATTTATAACTCAAATCCAACCTGTTTATTTGTGGATTGAAAACACCCAACTCACTAAAACTAGGGCAGGTTCGGGTCGGCTTAGAAATTGCTTAGCTCCGACTTCCAACTGCAATTTCAGAAATCAACCAAGCAGATAAATAGGTTTTTCATTTCAAGAACATCTGGTTTATTTGGTTCAATAGATTTGGTTGGTTCAATGGTTAAACCATGCATGGTAAGATTGATTCACTTAAACCAAGATAATTTCCCATTAAGAGAAAAAGAATATGGTCCAACCAATAATAGGACTGTAAGTTCGTTTTTAAAACACTGGACAAACAAAAGTCTTCTAGAAAATGAATTTATGTTGCGTTTGGCCTGGCTTGTGCTTGTGGATAAGCACTCATTGGATAAGTTGTTCAATGGGAGCACTTATCTATAGCAACAATAAGCTATTTATTTGAAGAAAACAACGTTTGAAAAATACATTTATTTATGTGCTTATGAAAGTTTAGGGGTAAAATAGATATTTTAAAAATATTATTAAAGTTGTGAAATAGCTTAACGCATAAGAGCTTGGGAGAAGCTATTCTCAGCAGCTTCTCTTTATGGGTAGCTTCCTCTACTGCTTATGGGTAGCACTTACCCACATGCGCTACCAAACACATATTTAATTTTAAAAAGTGCATATATAGGCTAAAAGCTGTAATATATTTAATTTTAAAAAGTGCATATATTGGCTAAAAGCTACAATAAGTACTTATAGAAGCCGGGTCAAACGCAGCCTTAGCAAAAGATGGGCACTATACACTTCCAGTTTTGGTTCTTTCGAATCAAATTTTTTATTCTCTAACAAGGAACCTCACTAGAAGAATTAGCTCACAATTGAAGCAGCCGAAAAGTGAGTAGAAATTGGGAGAATGGAAATGGGCTTTGTGGGTCAAAGAAAATGAGTTTTCAAAATGCAATATTCAATGGATCCCAGTTAAGAGATCTTATTCTTGAAGAAAAAAAAAACTGATGGATCAATTCAAATTCAAGACCATTGCATTGGACCACAGAGATATCTGATCCTACATGGGGCCGGATCCTAATCCCACCATGGATGACATATCATAAAAAAAAACAAAAAAAAAAAGGTTTCTTCAACATTCTCAACTACATACCAAACAAGTCTTTTCTTATTCAAAAATCAAAGCACAAAAAGAATGAAGGATATGGCAAATGGGATTGCCATCTTTATTCTCCCTCTAACTCCCTCCTGTTTATTCTTTTTCTTTTTGAATTTTGATTTTGACCACCACCTTACCAGCTCATCTTAGTTTCAAGAACAACATAACAAAAGAGAAAGAAAGAATGAGGAAAGAAGTAGTGTACCCAAATAGTGTAAAAGTGCATCCTTCTTCCCACTATTATGGCATGGGTGGTTCATTGAAAAAGCTTTTATATCATCAACTGCACTTGCAGGTTCATCAGGTACAAGATTAATAAAATAATTTTTGGCTAGTTTCTCTTTTTGGGTGTTGGGTGGGGTTGTTCGGATTCTTGCTCTTCATGATCATGATCCAATGGTTGCTTAGGCTGCGTTTGTCCCGGCTTGTGCTTTTGGATAAGCACTCATTGGATAAGTAGTTCAATGAGAACACTTATGACTTATCCATATTAACAATAAACTGCTTATTTGAAGAAAATAGCGTTTGGTAAATAAATTTATTTAAATGCTTATAAAAGTTTAAAGGTGAAATAGATAAAAATATTATTAAAGTTTAAAAATAACATTTATTTAAGTGTATGAAAGTTTAGGGGTAAAATAAGTATTATAAAAATATTACTAAAGATTAGAAATAGCGTACGGCATAAGTGAATAGTTTCTCCTTATAGATAGTCTTCCTCTACTATTGATGGGTAAGCACTTACTTACCCATTAATTGTTACCAAACACACTTTTAATTTTAAAACTTGATTTCATAAGCTATAAGCTAAAATAAGCACTTATATAAACCAGGGCAAATGTAGCCTTAAGCTTTTTGACTAAATGTAGATATTGTTAGTGTATTCTAGGTCAAATTAGATCTACATAGATCTCTCTAGTGAATTGCAAATTGATTTCTAACCCTTAACGAAAAAAAAAATTGATTTCTAACCAAGTAATGAACCAATTTTCCCAAGTTGATTCCTTTGGATTTCAGTAGATTCAAGTGGAAGTAGACTACCATGGGATCTGTTCTGATATATGGGAAGAAGTCAAAGCTCTTCTTGAAGGGCTAAAGCTGGTGGGTTCTTCTTAGGTTTCAATGTGTGGTGATTGAATTGTGTACTAAAAAAGTCATGGTGGATTGGATTACCAAACCAACCTTCTTGGTTGGTCTATTTCTATTATTAGTGGGGAGAGATCTTAGATCTTTGTAGAAGCTTGGAGTTTGGGCAGTCCTAAACTTGGGTCCATGCCAGACATTGGCCAATGCCGGGATGATGGCAAAGCCTGATAGGCCCTTGGTATCACCATGCATGCATGATGCAACTTGCTTTCTTGTTTTCCCGTAATAGCTTGTAAACGAGTCGAGTCAAACCGAGCCGAGCTTTGCCCAGCTTGGCTTCGGCTCGTAAAAGCTTGGCTCACAAAAAGCTCAGCACATAAAAAGCTCGGTTCAAGCTCATTAAAATAATGAATTTTTTGTCAAGCTCAAGCTCAGCTCACAAGCCAAAGTATAGAGCTCAAGCTTGGCTCATATGAGCCGAGCTAGCTCAGCTCGTAGACAACTACTTGGAGTAGGGGGTGCAACTTGGGTTGTATCCAAACTGATTTTGGTTCTGTTTAGGCTGGGTTTCTAACTGTTTGGTTCAGTTATGATTTTGAAATTATAAAACTGAATTAGATCGATTTGGCTTTGGGTTGAAGCCTCAGTTAAACCAAACAAAGCTAAAACCTGAACTTTAGTATATATAATTCTAAATCGAACCAAACCGAACCAATTTAAATCAAATTACTCTCTCTCTCTCTCTTCGATTTTGGGTAACCTTCTTCAATATCGATTTGGTCTTGGGTTCATGTCAACCCAAACCGAATTGCACCCCTACTTGGCTCGGAGATAACAGAGCATCATATACCTTAGTAGGATTTCTTGTTTTCCAGCCCAGAACCTATCAGGCTCTCTCACTTTTGCCTGCACTGTTGAATTTGATAAAATAGGGATTACCCAACAGTGAAATATGATAAAATTTAAAGGTTCCTCTACACTTTGTCTTTCATTCCCCCAGTACATGAAAAATGTTCCTGAAATTTGCAAAAAATTGATAACGTTGCACTCTAAATGAGATCCTCTATTAGTTGGATGAGCTGGAAATGAAAAGCTTTCTATTTTGCAGGTCTATTCCCATCCTGTTGAAGCATGTATTCTCTCTTCATTTCTTCCAAGACAGAATCATTTGTGCTGTCAAAAATAAAAGAAAGAACTAATATCATCCATGGATCTGAGAAAGTTAAAGTCTGTATATACATATATATATTCCTGATATATTCATGGTAAAAGGGACAAAACATGAAGAAACATGTAAATCAAGCAGCATATATTTACCTTCTCACCTTTGATTTCAGTAAATAAACTAAAGCTTTCAAGTGTTTAAATGATGTAAGAAAAGTAAGATGAATGAATTTCTACCAGCCATTCTTTTTCCCCAAACACGGCCATAAAAGGGCACTCGAAATGAAGTAAACCAAAAGGGTTTCATGCTCATATCTTACAGATATTCTTGGAGCTCTGACGAGAATTGTTGTCAACTACGTATACCATTAATCATAGCATCATGAGTAGTATCACCATGTTCCAATTTTAAATTACTTGTGTATGGAATTTCAAATATAAAGACATTTAATGGTATAAAATAGAGTGAAGTCAAAAATGAAATGGAATGGCCGACTCGTAGCTTCCTAAGGTGATACGCATAAGAACGGATTCAAGGTTATTCACCCTGCAGCCTATGTCAAGTTTACAGAGATAAAAGGAAATGAGTCCGGCTACATTATATCATCATATAGGATAAAGAACAAGTGAAAGAAAGCCATAATTCACAAGAGCATTCTGTAGTGTCTTAGTAAGAGGAAAGGTAAGGATTTACTCGGGGTGAGATATCTATTGTTCAAGGAACCATAGATGCTGTTGGAGTAAAGGGTCATCAACTAAAGCGTTTTAGTGCGTTGTGATGCCACGTGAAGTATATAGCTAACCCAATAACGAAAGTTTCATAAGGGGACTGGAGCAGGCTACCATGAGACAAAATTTTATTTGTCAAGAGATTCGACTCGGAACTATTATACGTAGGTCCAATATTGAAATCATTTCAAAGGTTTTCCCTGACTTTGTCCGTGTCAACAAATACTTTTAAATACCTCAACTTTTTTATAAGAGGTACAAGTCAAATAGCAACAATTCAAAGCACTTCTTTTTACACTATTTCGGAACTCAAGAACTCAATTGTACGGATATATAAAATAAAGGATTTCCAATCCTAGCAGGAAAAAAAGGGGAACATATACTCAATTGAAAGTAACAGATTTCCATACTTGATTTCATAGATACATATAGAATTCTGTGGAAAGTTGTTCTTAATGAAAGTAAGTTTTATTGTACATGTGAGAATAATTTATTTATGAGAAATATAGAATATACAAGTATAGGATAAGCTATGGCATACAAAGTGTATATCCAGTTAACCCAAATGCCTAACCACACATATATAGAATAGACAAAAACTTTAACCCAACGCAATTGTTTTTCCAGCCTCTCTAAAAAATCTGCACCTTCACCTCCCATTCATTCAGCCTCTCTCTAAAAGGCGGTCTCTATAACACTCCTGATGCAGTATACTCCTTGTAGTCCCTGACTTACGTCTCCCAGTTCAAGGCAATGGAAAACGATAGAAGAAAAAAAAAATCAAAACAAAGTAGCTCCCCACCATATATCTATCTAAAACAAACTTGGGAGCCATTGCCGACTCTAAATGAAATGTATGTCTTAAAGTTTATGAAAATATTGGCAAGAACCTACCCTAAGCTACAAATATGCTTGTAATTCCTATCTCAATCCAAGATCCTACTACCATATTTAGCCACTATGATCTTTCTCGGAAAGCTGTCTCATTCTCAGCCAAACCGCCAAAGCCACTTACTAAGAAGCACCTTATCGAAAAATTGCTAAATGCCTAATCCCCAATCACCAAACTGCATAGGCTTGCAAACCTCCACCCACCTCACCAAATGAAATCTGATTTCCCTGTTATACACCCTTTGTTAACCTTCAGATGCTCTATAGTGGCCATTTCTCTCTGAAGACTAGGCTTTTTAGAAAATTGATTCTTAAAAGAGCGTTAGAAACAACTTTAACAAAGGGTTTCTGAAGGATAAAAATACCCAACCAAAAACAAAGGTATAATTTAACAAAGAATCAAATTTCAGTGGCTCGGTGAAGCACTTTGAAACATAAGAAAACCTAATAGCCCGTGAATTTAACAGAATTTTGAGTCCTCAAGTCTCAGTAGGTCCCTTTGAGGAGATTTTGTCAATGAAAATATGTTCCAGCAAATCTGACATGTTAATAAAAAAGTCCCCGAACATAAAACTCAAGTTTTGTTGTTGCATTGACCTTGAGCAGGACTTGGTAATTTGTTCACAATATATGTAAATATCAATAAAAAATATATTAAAGAGAAATAAAAAACATATCAACCAACATAGGGAAGCAATAGAAGGAATGGTAATTATTGAACTTACTACTGCTGAAGACAATCATTTAACTCCTTCGCTTGTTTGCGACACTTCCAAATGACGGAAATTCTTTTTCCTGCAGCACATTCAGCATACTATGAAGTGTACTGATCACATTCTTTA
>JAUPMG010000011.1:1300772-1316677 GCA_031762675.1 Pachysandra terminalis
TATACACACACAAACACACACAAACACACACACACACACACACACACACACACACACATATATATATATATATATATATATTTAGTCTTATTATTTAGAATTTATAGCTAATTCCAATATATTTTTCAAGGAATCTAATTCAATGTATTTGCAACTACATTGGCTTCATTTTTTGGAACAATAGTTAGTATTAGGGTTATAAATATGTTTGTAATTATATCAATCAAAAATTCATAAGCCTTTGATTATCATATCCTTTAATGACATGCTAATCCAGTATATTTAACATAGACTTCATCCTTATAGTTCAACCTTCAGACTTTTAGAAATAGTAGTACTCCTATTCCCAATTGCCTATTCAAAAATCACATAGTAAGGATGCACACAACAGCAATCATCGTACCTCAGAATCTCACATCCTACATATATCTATTTTCCCTTTACCCTTTTATAATTCCTTTATCTTAAGTATTTTTCGTATTTATTCCTAGTCCTAAGTCTTATTCAATTTATAATCTTTTATTTAAATTTTATTAGAACTTATGTTCTGATACCACTTTTGTCACATCCCAAACCTGAAGAGATGCTCGGGACGCTCCAAAGGTTAGAATGCAAATCTCATCCCATATCCTTATGGGAATGGATAGCAATATAGAAACATAAGCGGAAGATAATTAATTAATTCTAATAAATATTAAAATAAAAGTCCAATTAGCCCTTATTTAATAAACTAGAAATAAACTACAATCTAATACATAATCCTTATAATCTAACTTCTATCTTTATTTCTCTTTATTCCCATAGCTTTCCCTTTGATAGCAATCATCTTTTAACCTGAAAAATATGTCATAAAACATACATAAGCTGAAAGCTCGGATGAGTAGACCCTCAAAACAAGGTATTTACTCATATCCCAATGCTATAAGAAAATATATAATAATAATGATAATTCTGAAAAATATATGATAATAATGATGATCATGATAAATCCGAAAAATATATGATTTGTAGACAGCAACCAATCAATGTTCATTCTCTCACCAAATCTCACATTGGTTTGTATCCTAAGGATATCCATGGTCATATTTTAATGTCTACAATGCCTAAATCTATATGATTAATTATAACAAGTGCATGATACACAAGATAATAACAATAATATCAACAATCGTATATAATGCAATATGCATTCTATTTGGCATTTGAATAGTATATATCCCACACTAGATCTAATCTCATATCCAAGAATGTTCCACTAATGTGAATTCATTCCCCAAAATATGGCAATGTGATAATGGATTATTCTATGTGCGTATCATAGTTCTAAGGGACTTTGACCTAGAGGGAACAATCTCCTCACCTTATTTTCAATTACGGATACGTATCCAAAGTATCCAAGATAGGAACTCTCCTCAATGAGTCATGCATTATCTGAATACTAGCAGAATTTGACTCTTATGATTCAGATATTGAGATTCACTAATGTGAACTATCCCTCATCTATCATCTTACCACAAGTCTGTTGGGATCATCTCCCTCACCTTGGACCTAAACAAAACTTAGTCGCTCAATGGACAAGTAAATGGACAAACCATAACATGAGTCATAATAGTATCCTTTATTGGCCAAGTACAAAGTACTCCAATAATAGGATAATAGGAAGCTAGTCAATGCAACTCGTAATTTCAGATCCTTTATTAAAATAGCATAGACATGAGCACATTCTCATGATCCTAGATTAATAATAACACATAGTTTATATTGTTTAATGCACATTTAGGCATGATAAAAGGGTTATATATAGTATAATTAAGTCTAATAAGTCTTATTCGAATTAGTTATGAGGTATTCACACAATCAATGGTCCTTTATGCTAACTAATCCCTTAATATTGTCAAAACACATATATAATCATAATATAATATTAACAGGCTTATGTATCAAACAAAACATCTGAGCAAGTGTATAATATGTAATTAAAACTATCAAAGTTGTTGTAGGGTTATTTCTTTATGTGTCCTAAAATCTCATACTGCTGTAGGAAGTTCTAAAAGGTCAAACCTTTGGTCTAAGGGATCATATTATGATATAGGTATTCATGGTATCTGAAAATATTGTAGATCATCTATAACTAACATTGTACAAGTGTCCAAACTCTGAAATTTCAAAAAGGTCAAGGTGTGGGATTTCGGTTGGTCGTCGATCAGCCGAAATTGTTGAAGTGTTTCTAATTTCAAAAATAAATCTACAGAGGTCTAGGGAGGTCTATTTAGGCCAAAAATGTAAAAATAAGTATGGTCCAATTTTGGTTGGTTGGGTTCATCGGTCAGCCAATGGGCGTTGGTTGCTTGGCCAAAGAACAAGTCAAAATCTGGCTTTTCAGTTGACCATTGGCTAGACAATTGGGTCAGCGGACATGGTTTTTTCTGGCTTTTTAAACTTTGATGTACAGTTGGTAGTTTGGTCATAAATTCTTGTATACTTATCGGAATCACCTCAAACCTATTTTACTGTGTTTTTAACGAACAGGGGAATCTTATAAAAATATAAAATAAATTATATAAAATATTTTATTAGATGTTTTAATCGATAGTTCAGATCTATATAATTTTCCAGTTTAGTTCTTATTAAAAGTTCTCTTAACGGATGTTGGTGGTTACTTTATCTTTATTGGATCTTTATTGTTGGGTTTTAATGATGAGAACATGAGGAAGGGTTTACAAATTAATCACAAGAATTCCTTCATGTTATAACACTAGATTAAAAGTAATTACACAAGGCAATGAAGGAAAACTCACAAGAATTGCATAATCTTGATGTTGGTTCTTATTCTTTCTTGATCTTCTAGGCTTATAGGATTTTGAAATGTTAGATCTTATCTACCAATGTCTTTCCACGTTTCTTATTGTTTCCCTGGGTTTAGATTGGTCTAAACGCCTTGTTTTTATAAGGTTAGGTGTTAGAAACTACCTAGAGTCCTAATACAACTAGTATGCTTCAATTTTATGCTATTGGGACTCCTAATTAAAATAAACATAAATTTTCTACAAGATAATAATTGAAAACGAATTTCCTATGTTTTAACTCTAATTTGTGGGTTTGGGCCTTAAGGAACAACTTAAGCCCATTAAGAAAATTAATTAATTAAAGCCCATGCTTAATCATTTAAATCTAATTCCTTTTAATTTAGCCTAAAACTAATTAGTTAAGCCCAATACTTAATTAATTAAGCCTTAAACAATATATTATGCTTTGATTTGTGATCATACAAGGTTTTCATATAATAACTTAGATTAAAATACATATATGATAATTATATAAAAGTGTTTAAGGATATAGTTCATTTTAGAATTCTATTAAATTACTATCGTACCCTTATAAAAAAAAATTTTCTATTTAAATTTTTCGTGTTGTTACAAAATATCAGAAATAAATAAATGCATTATCAAAGGAATAAAAGAAAGTAATCCGCCCGTGGAAAGCTAGTCTCCTAAACGAAGCTTTGGGAACTCTAGGATTCCTTGCTTTACTCTTTTAGCTTCTATCGTGTCAACAAACAATTCGAAATAGCTCGACTTTTTTTTATAGCAGGTTTGAGTCAAATAGCAATGATTCGAAGCACTTCTTTTCACACTAATTCAGAAACCAAGGACTCAATCGTATGGATATGTACAAGATTTCCAATCCTACCAGGAAAATGAGGGAAACGAATACTCAATTAAAAGTGAGTAAACAAAATTCCATACTCGATCTCATAGATACGTATAGAATTTTGTGGAAAGCCGTATTCAATGAATGTTGTATGTACGGCTTGGAGGGAGATCTTTCATATCTTTAGAAAATATAAGAAATAAATAAATGCATTATCAAATAAAAGACAATAGAAGCATACATATTGTTGATCTACAGGTAATCAAAATCAAGATCAAAGATGTTCAATTCATCAGTCAAATAAAAGAAGTTTTTATGAAAAAAAGGAACAAGAGTAGGAAGATAGGAAACTTACCTGTCCAATAGCTTTGTTGAATGCTTGATTTAATGATGATTATTTCTTAGAGAAAATCAGTCAAAGACTTAGATAATTGAAGAGGAGAGTTTTTGGAATATGGTGAAGACACTATGAGGTTGGTGATGGGTGTTGCTTCCCCCTAAAGTAAAATTGTAGGGAAAGAAGTATTGCAGAGTCTTAGAATTTTTTTTGAAGTAAAACAAGTGAAGGAGTTGGTCCCTCTTCCTTGATAATGGGGAAGAATTATGTAGTGGATGAATGGGGGTATAAAAAATAGGAAATAAACCTTACATTTTATCTGTGGATATGACCCAAATTCGAACGTTGAGATGCAACGAGAAGTAGTTTTCTGATTTTTGGCTGTAAATCCAGCCGTTAGAGGTGTTTATTGGGTTGTATTACCGTGATTTAGGGTTTGAAAAAAGGAAAGAAGAAGAGTTATGTAGTGGATGAATGGGGTATGCAAATAGGAAAGAAACCCTTACCTTTTTATGTGTGGATATGACCCCAATCCGAACGTTGAGATGAGATACAACGGTAAGTGGATTACTGATTTTTGGCCATAAATCCAGCTACTTGAGGTGTTTATTGGGTCGTATTGCTGTGTTTTAGGGTTTGCCAAAGGAAAGAAGAAGAGTTATGTAGTGGATGAATGGGGTTTGCAAAATAGGAAAGAAACCCTTACATTTTATCTATGGATATGACCCAAATCCGAACATTGAGATACATCGATAAGTAGTTTTCTGATTTTTTGTCGTAAATCCAGTCGTTTGAGGTGTTTATTGGGCTGTATTACTGTGATTTAGGGTTTGAAAAGGGAAAGAATAAGAGTTATGTAGTGGATGAATGGGGTATACAAAAAAGGAAAGAAACCCTTGGCGTTTACATGTGGATATGACCCAAATCCGAATGTTAAGATGAAACGGTAAGTAGTTTTCTGATTTTTGGCCGTAAATCCAGCCGTTTGAGGTGTTTATTGGGTTGTATTCCTGTGATTTAGGATTTGTAAAAATGAAAGAAGAAGAGTTATGTAGTGGATGAATCAGGTATGCAAAATAGGAAAGAAGCCCTTATCTTCGATGCGTGGAATTGACCCAAATCTGAACGTTGAGATGCAACGGTAAGTAGTTTTCTGATTTTTGGCTATAAATTCAGCCACTTGAGATGTTTATTGGGTTGTATTGCGGTGATTTAGGGTTTGAAAAAGGAAAAGAAGAAGAATTATGTAGTGGATGAATGGGGTATGCAAAATAGGAAATAAACCCTTAACTTTTATGTGTGGATATGACCTAAATCCGAATGTTGAGATGCAATAGTAACTAGTTTTCTAAATTTTGGCCGTAAATCCAGTCGTTTGAGGTGTTTATTGGGTTGTATTGCTATGATTTAGGGTTTGAAAAAAGGAAAGAAGAAGAGTTATGTAGTGGATGAATGAGGTATGCAAAATGGGAAAGAAACCATTACCTTTTATGTGTGGATATGACCCAAATCCGAATGGTGAGATATGACGGTAAGTAGTTTTTTGATTTTTGGCCATAAATCCAGCTGTTTGAGGCGTTTATTGGGCTGTATTGATGTGATTTAGGGTTTGAAAAAAGGAAAGAAGAAGAGTTATGTAGTGGATGAATGGGGTATGCAAAATAGGAAAGCAATCCTCAAATTTTATGTGTGGTTATGACCCAAATCCGAATGTTGAGATGCAACGGTAAGTAGTTTTCTGATTTTTGGTCAAAAATCCAGTCGTTTGAGCTGTTTATTGGAATGTATTTCTATGATTTAGGGTAAGGGTTCAAAAAAGGAAAGAAAAAGAAGAGGAAGAAGGAGAAAGAGAATAGGGGACAAGCATATTTCGTGAGAGAGAGAGAGAGAGAGAGAGTGGGGACACATGGGTGGTTTGGCGCCACTTCCCTTTTGTAATTTTTTTTTAATTTGTATTTAAAATTATCCATCTTTGTCGCTTATTGTGTACAATAAGCGAAAAAGAAGAAAGTAAGAGGAAAAGGGCTCTTGGTTTTCAGGATTATTAGGATATAGAAATATAGGCTAAGAGGTTGCTTCTCTTGAGTGACATATGTGATAACATGGAGCAACCAAGGAAAAAAATTTAAGGGCAGCAACAAGTCAAACAACCATATGGAGGGCTTCACGTTGATATAACAATCACATAAAGAAAGTAGCTAAAGAGTAGGGCTTGTAAGAGAAAATGCGAAAGAAATGGACAAGCAAAAGAAAAAGTATGGAAAACATTAAAAACTGAAAAAACATTGTTGGAGAAATCAAATACGGTATCTATGAAATAAGGGATTTACCCGTGTGAAAGTTAAGTGACAGACCAAAAAAAGAAAAATAAAGGTGCCACAATTTTAAAGCAATATATGAAGGAAATAAATGATGTTAAACTGGGGATGCTTGTTCTAAAGAAATGAAGTTGTATAAAATGAATGTTCTGCAAGTAACAAAGCAAAGATACAAGTAATAGAGAAGTGCTAAAAATTGTTAACAAAGAAAGATTGTATAGAATACATAAAGGTAGATAAGATGTTATATAACAAAACATTGAGCATTGGCAATGTGATAAAGTTAAAATAGATAGGTAACAAAAATAGAAAAATTAAACACAAAGGGAAAGAAATAAGTAATGGTGATCAAGGGATCTAGAGATGAAACTGCAGGCTGCAACTCGCCTGCATGAAGCCGGAATCTCTAGTAATCGTTGGTTAGCCATACGGCGGTGAATTCATTCTCGGGCCTTGTACACACCGCCTGTCACACTATGAGAGCTGGCCATGCCGGAAACTAGTATGAGAGTTGTTCCCATATGTGTATATCAAAAGTATTATAAAAGATCTCATATAAAATATTGTGAAAACAAGTAAAAGCAAGTCATAAAAGGAAGTGTATGATAAGAGAGAACAAGCATGTATATCTATATGGATCATGAATGATTCAAATATGCAAAGCAATAATTGCCCATGCTATAATGTGGATGTATTGGTATATGATGAAAAGAATGAGAAGGAATTATGTTAGGAAAGGTTGTGGGGTATGAAGTGTGTGGAAAATGATGCAACTTGGTAAATGTGGGACACAAGGGGTCAGTTGTCGTTGGTTGAGAGGGTTGTGTATAAAGATATTTACGTGGTTAAGTGAGGTTGGCCATCTTCTAGGTCAGATGTACGTCAATGATAGCCTAATTTGTGATGGTGGATGATAGAAAGGTGATGAGCGATGTATGTTAGGAGATGTCGAAATAGATGGTGATGATCAGTGTATGATTGGAGAAGTTGAAGGAGAAATGGGTGATTGATCTAAGTTAGGTGAGTGAGTATAAGTTGCATTTTGTTTAGGTGATGGTGATAACTTGTGGTATGAGATACATTCTGAGGTATATTCCGAAGATGAACAAACTTACATATAAAACCAATCCCTTCTCCATTTGAGCCATTTCAACCAAGCTTATGAACTCTACCCAAACAATCATCATCTTGCTCCCTACTTTGGCAGCCATGCCCAATCAGTTCTTTCTCCAATTCTCTATCCAAGCCAACTCAATCTGAGCCAAAAAGTAGCTGAATTCAGAAACAATGGAGTTCATCATGTTTTTCACCATTTGGAGCACTCCATCATTACAACTCACATGCTTATTCTCATCTACTAACACATCTAGCTCTTCAATTCACTCCTTTCATAGTTAGGAAGCTTGTTGGCATCGTATACTTGTCCTCCCTTAATCAATTTGGTCCTCTAAACGCCAGGTTTAATCTTTCGATTATCACAACCACTGAGCGATTTTCTAACTTGGGTTGTGATCATATTTCCTTGTTGAATCACCAACACCATTCCTTTGATCATCTGAATAATTCCTAACCTTTAAAGCTAATAAGAAATTAAGTTCTCTGATTAAACACCAATCAATACTTTTGTACACATCCTGAAAGATGATGATGGTCACATAATACAATTCTTGATCAACCAAAGTCCCCCGTCATGAAAGCAGTAGCCTTGATCAAGTTACAAATCCTAGCCCAAGTCTCCATTTAGCTGTGACAGACATCAATGGAGTTGATGCGGTTGCAAGATAAATCATCAATGGTGTCAACATAATTGGCAGCAGTACAACTGTGTAAAAGCAGCATGGTGCTATTGAAAAATAAGTGGTCAACCAAAGTCATTTGTTTTTCAAAATAGTATCATGCTTCTTTTTAATAGATGTGTTGCTGCCATTTATGTTGACACCACTGATGATCTTTCCTACAGCCTCATCAACTTCATTGATGCCTGTCACAATTAAAGGGAGACTTGGACTAAGATCTATAACTTGATCAAGGTTGTTTCTTTAATGTGAGAGACTTTGGTTGTCAACAATTGTACTTTGTGACCATCATTACGATAGAAAGGTACCGAAGTATTGATTGGAGTTTGATTAGGAACTTGGCTGCTTATTCCCTCTAAATGGTAGGAGTTGTTTAGATGATCAAAGGAACGGTGGTGGTGGTTCAACAAGGAAAGATGATCACAACACAAGTTCAAAAAACATTCATTGTTCGTGATAGTCGAAAGGTTGACCTGAGGTTTAGAGGATCGGATTGATTGAGGGGGCACAGGTATGGGATGCCAAAAGGCTCCTTAACCTAGAAAGGAGTGAATTAAAGAGTTGGATGTGTTAGTAGATGAGAATGAGCATATGGGTTGTAGGGATGGAGTCCTCCAAATGGTGAAAGAGCATGATGAACTTCATTGTTTCTGAATCTAGCTACTTTTTGGCTCAAACTGAGTTGTCTTGAATGGAGAATTGGTGAAAAAAACTGAATGGACATGGCTGCCAAAGTAGGGAGGAAGATGATGCTATTTGGGTAGAGTTCATAAGCTTGGTAGAAATTTCTCAATTGGAGATGGGATTGATTTCTGAAGGAAATTTGTCCATCTTCGGAATGTACCTTAGGTAGAAAATATATATTTGGAATAGGTAACATTCAAATAGGAAAAAATATTTGAATCTCATGATGCTTTGTTAGTTCCTAATTAATTAGGATTGAAAGCATCATCTATTGCATGTCCTATTTGAAAGTTATCTATTACAGCAATATATTTTCTATCTCAGATACATTTTGAGGTACATTTTGAAGAAGAATGAACTTCCATAAAAAACCAATCTCCTCTCCATTTGAGCCATTTCAACCAAGCTTGTAAACTTTACCCAAATAGTTATCATCTTCCACCCTACTTTGGAAGCTATATCCATTCAGTTCTTTCACCAATTCTTTATCCAAGCCAACTCAGTCTAAGCCAAAAAGTAGCTGGGTTCAAAAACAATAGAGTTCATCGTTCTCTTTCACCATTTGGAGCACTCCATCACTACAACCCACATCCTTATTCTCATCTACTAACACACCCAGTTCTTCAATTAACACATTTCTTTGTTAGGAAGCCTTTTGGCATCCTATACTTGTCCTCCCTCAATCAATCTTGTCCTTTAAACCATAGGTTTAATCTTTCGACTATTATAACCAGTGAGTGTTTTCACAACTTGGGTTGTGGCCATCTTTCCTTGTTGAATCACTATCATCATTTATTTGATCATTGGAACAACTCTTACCCTTTAGAGCTAATAAGCAACCAAGTTTTTGATAAAACACCAATCAATACTTTTGTACCCATCATGGAAGATGATGATGGTCACACATTACAATTCTTGATCAACCAAAGTCCCCCCATGAAAGTAGCAGCCTTGATCAAGTTACAAATCCTATCCCAAGTCTCTCCTTTAGTTGTGACAGACATCAATAGAGCTGATGAGGTTGTAGGAAAAATCATCAATGGTGTCAACACAAATGGCAGCAGCACAACTATGAAAAAATATCATGGTACTATTGTGAAAAACAAATGATCAACCAAAGATATATATTTTTTACAATAGTATCATGCTTCTTTTTCACAGATGTGTTGCTGCCATTTATGTTGACATAACTGATGATCTCTCCTGCAGCCTCATCAGCTCCATTGATGCCTGTTACAGCTAAATGGAGACTTGGGCTAGGGTTTGTAACTTGATCAAAGTTGTTGCTTTCATGTAGGGACTTTAGTTGTCAAGAATGGTACTTTGTGATCATCATCATCTACCAAGAAACATACATAAGTATTGATTGGTGTTTGATCAGAAACTTGGCTGCTTATTCACTTTAAAGGGTAGGAGCTATTTAGATGATCAAAGGAATGGTGGTGGCAGTTCAACAAGGAAAGATGATCACAACCCAAGTTCGAAAAAATCTCACTGGTTATGATAGTCGAAAGATTAAACCTGTGGTTTAGAGGACCAGGTTGATTGAGGGAGGACATGTATAAGCTGCCAAAAGACTCCTTAACTAAAAAAATGAGTGAATTGAAGAGTTGGATGTCTTAGTAGATGAGAACAAGAATGGGAGTTTTAGTGATGGCGTGCTTAAAATGGTGAAAGAGTATGATGAACTCCATTGTTTCTGATTCCAGCTAATCTTTGGCTAAAACTGAGTTGGTTTGGATAGAGAATTGATGAAAGAACTGAATGGACATGGCTTCCAAAGTAAGGAGGAAGATGATGACTGTTTGGATAGAGTTCATAAGCTTGGTTGAAATGACTCAATTGGAGAGGGGATTGGTTTCTGAAGGAAATTTGTCCATCTTCGGAATGTACCTCAGATAGAAAATATATATCTGGAATCGGTAACTTTCAAATAGGATATGCAACAGAGGATGTTTTTGCTCTTAATTAATTAAGAACTGACTAAGCATCATGAGTTTCAAATATTCTATGTAAAATAAAATAAAATAAATTTATACAAAATACATGTATACTGAGTATACTGAAGTAGATCGAGATATAAAAGATTCTCTTTTACTATGACCACTCCAACGATCAGGCCACCAAGTGATATCAAACCATCTAATCAACTACATTTATTTTGATGATGGTTTGTAGACTCTAACCCTCATCAATTGCATATCTTAGTCTTACATTCTGATTGCAGTCCACCAATCATATTATCGTAAGTCAAAACATGTCCTACAATCACTTCAGATCCTTATGATAGTGATGGTGATGTTGGTGAAGCTTTTGGTGAAGCTTCATACCTCACCACTGCAAGTATTCATATGTTGATTTCCTGAAGCACCTTCAAGCACTTCCCAGTCTTAACATCCCATATCCTAACCGTCTCATCGAACGATCCCGACACAATTATATTCGATTGTGGATTATAGTTCACACATAAGACGTAATTGATGTTATCATGTAGAGTTTTGACGAGGGAACCGGTCTCCATGTCCCATATCCGTACAGTCTTGTCGTCGAAAGAAGAACAAATGTAATAGGTATAGGAAGAGAAGGCGAAATCTGATACTCCCTTTTCGTGGCCTTCGATTTGAGGAGAGAACCGTTAGCCGAGTATAGGTGGATTGTCTTGTCGGCGGAAGAGTTTCCTAGAAGCTCTCCATCACCGGAGAACTTAATGCTGGATATTGCGCATTTGTGGTATGTTAGGTTTTTTTTTTGAGTTTGCAGGGTTTAACGTCTTCTGCTCATTGAAGGAAACTCCTGTGTCGATCAGAAGGGTTTCCAATCAAATCTAAAACCTTGGTTGATTTTTATAGTTTTGAGAGGTAAAATTAAATGGACCTTTAACGTTGTAGAAATACAGTCTCTTTCTCTCTCTCTCTCTAAGACTCGCTTTCAATGACTGTGTTAGGTTTATGGGAACATGATTTTAGAAAGGTCTCTGTGTGGGTTGACTGGGTTTGGAACTGTGCCCTAGGCAAGGTTTTAAGGATCGGACCGATCCGGTCCGTATCGCCTGGTTTGTACTGGGATCTCCCAAGCTACGTCACAATACAATAGTTGTATAGTACAGCTTTGTATCAGACCGATTCAACCGATATCGGTACGAATTGGATGGTACAACCAATTTAGTTATCGGTCCAATGGATCCATCGATTCAATGTTTTTTTCTTTTTTTAATTTACAAATTGAACGGTCTAGACCGGTATCAATCTGGATCGGTACGATACTAACGGTCCGACAACCAATACTTACGGTCTGGCGACTGGTGTCGTTGTTTTGGTGACTGGTACAGCTGATCCGGTTCATCCAATTTTTTTCTAAAAATAAATTGGGCGATCTATTTTTGTACTGGATCCGAATCGATCGGTCCAGATCAGGATTAGCTAGGACCAGTTCGATCCCCAATCCCGAGACTTGAAACCTTGCCCTAGGGGCCATTAAAAAAATTCATATGAAGTGTTTTATAAAATTTGCTTCACATAAAAATAAAGAAAATACAAAAGTAAAGTTTGATAAATACCTATTTAAGAAATCTTTTTAGGTCAAGAATACAAGAAGTTTTAAGTATATCAAATCTAAAAATATAAAGTATATAAAGTATGAGGATTAAAATAACAAGATGTAAAGCAGAACAATAAGAACATAATCAAAGATATTTCAGGAATGTGATAAATATCATAAATAAATAAACGCACTGTCAGATGAAAGATAATAGAAGCAAACACACTGTTGATCTATAGGTAATCCCAATTAAGATCAAAGACGGTCAATTAATTAGTCAAATAAAATAAATTTTTTTATGAAAAAAGGAATTAGATGAAGAAGATATGAAACTTACCTGTCTAACAGCTTTATTGAATGCTTGATTTAACGATGATTCTTTCTTAGAGAAAATCAGTCGAAGGCTTAGATAATTGAAAAGGAGATCTGTTGGAATATGGTGAAGACACTATGAGGTTGGAGATGGGTGTTGATGCCCCAAAATAAATAGAGTAAAAGTGTAGGGAAAGAAGTATTGAAGAGTCCTGGGATTTTTTTGAGGTAAAGCAATTGAAGGAGTTGGTCCCTCTTCATAGTGAAGGGGAAAGAGTTATGTAGTGGATGAATGGGGTATGCAAAATAGGAAATAAACCCTTACCTTTTATGTGTGGATATGACCCAAATCTGAACGTTGAGATGTGGTAAGTAGTTTTCTGATTTTTAGCCGGAAATCCAGCCGTTTGAGGTGTCTATTGGATTGTATTGCTGTGATTGAGAATAAGGGTTTGAAAAAGGGAAAGAAAAAGAGTTATGTAGTGGATGAATGGGGTACACAAAATAGGAAAGAAACCCTTACCTTTTATGTATGGATAAGAACAAAATCCGAACGTTGAGATGCAACGATAAGTAGTTTTTTGATTTTTGGCCGAAAACCCAGTCGTTGGAGGTGTTTATTGGCTTGTATTGCTATGATTTAGGGTAAGGGTTTGAAAAAAGGACAGAATAAGAGTTATGTAGTGGATGAATGGGGTATGAAAAATAGGAAAGAAACCCTTACCTTTTATGCGTGGATAGACCCAAATCCGAACGTTGAGCTGCAACAATAAGTAGTTCTTTGATTTTTTGGCCGGAAATCCATCCGTTTGAGGTGTTTATTGGGTTGTATTGTTTTGATTTAGGGTAAGGGTTTGAAAAAAGGGAAGAAGAGTTATGTAGTGGATGAATGGGGTATGTAAAATAGGAAAAAAACACTTACCTTTTATGCGTGGATATGACCCAAATCCCCAAATGTTGAAATGCAATGACAAGTAGTTTTCTGATTTTTGGCCAGAAATCCAGCTGTTTAAGGTGTTTATTGGGTTGTATTTCTGTGATTTAGGATAAGGGTTTGAAAAATGGAAAGAAGGAGAGTTATGTAGGATGAATGGGGTTGGCAAAATAGGAAAGAAACCCTTACCTTTTATGTGTGGATATGACCCAAATCCGAACGTTGAGATGCAATACTAAGTAGTTTTCCGATTTTTGGCCGGAAATCCAACCGTTTAAGATATTTATTGGGTTGTATTGCTATGATTTAGGGTAAGGGTTTGAAAAAAGGAAAGAAGAAGAGTTATGTAGTGGATGAATGGGGTGTGCAAAATAGGAAAGAAATCCTCACCTTTTATGCGTGGATATGACCCAAATCCGATAGTTAAGATGCAACGGTAAGTTGCTTTTTGATTTTTTGCCGGAAATCCAGCCGTTTGAGGTGTTTATTGGGTTGTATTGCTGTGATTTAGGGTAAGGGTTTGAAAAAAGGAAAGAAGAATAGTTATGTAGTATATGAATGGGGTATGCAAAGTAGGAAAGAAACCCTTACCTTTTATGCATGGATATGACCCAAATCCGAACGTTGAGATGCAAGGGTAAGTAGTATTCTAATTTTTGGCTGTAAATCCAGTCGTTTGAGGTGTTTATTGGGTTGTATTCTTGTGATTTAGGGTTTGAGAAAAAGGAAAGAAGAAGAGTTATGCAGTGGATGAACGGGGTACGCAAATTAGGAAAGAAACACTACATTTTATGTGTGGATGTGACCCAAATCCGAACGTTGAGATGCACTGGTAAGTTGTTTTCTAATTTTTGGCCGGAAATCCAGCCATTTGAGGTGTTTATTATGTTGTATTTCTATGATTTAGGGTTTGGAAAAAAGAAAGAATAAGTGTTATGTGGTGGATGAATGGGGTATGCAAAAAATAGGGAAGAAACCCATACCTTTTATGTGTGGATATGACTCAAATCCAAACGTTGAGATGCAAAAGTAAGTTGTTTTCTGATTTTTGGTTTGAAATCCAGCCGTTTGAGGTGTTTATTGGAATGTATTTATGTTATTTAGGGTAAGGGTTCAAAAAAAGTATAGAAGATGAAGAGGAAGAAGTAGAAAGCGAAGAGGGGAAAAACATCTTTCATGGGAGAGAGAGATAATGGAGACACGTGGGTGGTTAGGCCCCACTGCCCTTTTGTAATTTTTTTTTTAATTTGTATTTAAAATTACCCATCTTTGTTGCTTATTGTGTACAATAAGCGACAAAGATGAAAGTACGAGAAAAAAAGGCTCTTTGTTTTTAGGATTACAAAGATATAGAAAAATAGGCTAAGAGGTTGCTCCTTTTGGGTGAGACATGTGATAACATGGTGCAACCAAGAAAGAACAAATGAGCACAGCAATAAATCAAACAACCATATGGAGGGCTTCACATTGATATAACAAGCACATAAGGAGAGTAGCTAAAGAGCACTCTTTCATTGAGTGGTTTGTAAGAGAAAATGCGAAAGAAATGTACAGGCAAAAGAAAAAGTATGGAAAAACTTTAAAATGAGAAAAAACATTGCTGGAGATATCAAATATGGTATCTATGAAATAAGGGATTTACCCGTGAAAAAGTTAAGTAGCAGACCAAAAGAAGAAAAATAAAGGTGCCATAATATTAAAGCAATATATGAAGGAAATAAATGATGTTAAACTAAGGATGCTTGTTATATAGAGATGATTTTGTATAAAGTGAATGTTCCGCAAGTAACAAAGCAAAGATACACATAATAGGGAAGTGCTAAAAATTGTTAACAAAGAAAGATAGTATAGAATGCATAAAGGTAAATAAGATGATATGTAACAAAATATTGAGCATTGGCAATGCGATAAAGTTAAAATAGATCAGTAACAACGATAGAAAAAAATTAAACGCAAAGGGAAAGAAAAAAATAATGGTGATCAAGGGATCTATAGATGAAACAAACTAGCAGTGAGAGTTGTTCCCATATCTATATATCAAAAGGATTATAAAAGATCTAATTTAAATTATTGTGAAAACAAGTAAAAGCAAGTCATAAAAGGAAGTGTATATAGAGAGAACAAGCATGTATATCCATATGGATCATGAATGATTCAGATATGCAAAGTGATAATTGCCTATGCTATAATGTGGATGTATTGGTATATGATGAATAGAATGAGAAGGAAATATGTTAAATGTTGTGGGGTATGAAGTGTGTGGAAAATGATATAAGTTGGTGAATGTGGGACATAAGCGGTCAGGTATCATTGGTTGAGAGGGTCATGAATAAAGA
>JAUPMG010000011.1:1327239-1344866 GCA_031762675.1 Pachysandra terminalis
CTAGAACTATTAAACTTCCGCTTATGTTTGTTGATCCACCTCCATAGCGATATGGGGTGAAGGTCGCAACTAAATCCAAAGGTTCTGAACTTTCGGGTTGGTTCGTAGCATATATATAAACAAAATATAAGTGGTGTGTGGTTATCGATGTTGTTGAGAAGATGTATAGCGAACAACAAAATAATGGAAGTGTTTATAAATAACTGCAAATACAAAATAGTAGTTGTAAAAAAATACAAACGAAATCAAATTAAATAAGGTAATTTAAAAAGTTTCGAAGGCGAGAAAAGAATGGGACTAAGTGCATGTGTTCATTCTAAGTACATGATAGTAAAACAACACTGGGTTTGTCGATATCAAACGAACATTTCATAGAAGAAACATATTGCATGATTACACAGAAAAGGTAGGGGCAGTACAGGCTACCCAATAAGCACACATATGATAAGCTAGAAATTAAAGTTTAATACACTGCGAGGATAAAACCCAAAAACATGCGGAAAGGAACCCACTACAACTGAAAGCAATTGAACCATCTAAAGGTGTGCTTAGAATACAAGAAGTCCATTTATCACATCAAACCATACAAAAAAAGATCTAAAGATTGATTAGATGAAACAGAGATTCATCAAGATATGGGTCCCGGTCCGAATCTGGCACGAATAGTTATTTCTCCAGAGTTTGCTCCAATTAGCAACTTGGTGTGATTATATAAATGTTATTTACATTATAAAATTAAGTGATTAAATAATTGCATATTATTATCTTCTTTATTTATATATAATCTAATTCCTACCAAATTCTCAAATTTCTCAATCTAATGCATTTGCAACTACATTGACCCTAAAATTTGAAATTTTGTTAGTATTAGAGTTCTAAGTACATTAAAAAAATTTCAATGAACACAACATAAGCATTCAATTATCACATCCTTTAATAATGTGACAATCCAGTACTTAACAGAGATTTCATCCTAGTACCTTCTACCTTAGAGTTTTCAGAAATAGTTTTACTTCCTGTCCCTAATTATCCATCCGGAGTCACTAGTAAGGACGCACAAACATCAAACATTGCTCCTAACAATCTCACACCCTATAGATTTTTAATTCTCTTAACCCCAACAAGCCTAGACTTAGGGTCAACCTACAAAATCCTAACATGAAGTCCTATGAAAAATCCTAAGCTAGTTACTTAAGTCTTAGAAGAACCTGGCTCTGATACCATTTTTGTCACAAACCAACCAGAAAGTCCTAATTTTTGAGATTTCTGATTTATTCACAACTTTCACCCCATATTTCTACGAGAGTGGATAACAATGGTCAAAACATAAGCGTAAGTTATATACAGTTCTAGTAAGATATAAGTAACTAATAATACAAAATCTAAATATAATAAGTTCTAAAGAGGAAAAGGTCTAAATCTAGACTAACACTAACATTCTATCAAAGCGCGGTACCCAAAGCAGGTTCTCTCTCATCGTGACCAAGCTCATCAACCCGGAAGATCCTCCTAGACTTCAATCTCCTCAGCTGCCATCTTGACTAAAGATCCTGAAATTCTTTTGCTAAAAAGAATGAGCTACACTAGCCAGTAAGTAAATAACTTCATAATTGTGCACGATTAACTTAGATTCAAGACATTACTCAATATTTCCAGTCCACACAATAAAGAGATCATCATAAGAAGAGATGCATGTGGTCAATTATTTATTATGCATGTTGTGTGCCTAATTACAGTAATCACCAAGGTGAGCTAACAAAAAGTCTAGTATGAAATGCAAAATGCAACTCTGTCAGTATGTACAAGATGGCATGTTTCATTTTGATCCAGTCTTTATTCGGGGTGTCCTAGCAACCTGAATTCGCCCTAGGATGTTTCAGCAACCTGAAATCATCCCCCGTATTAACGGTCTAAAGGATAAGACTATTCTATGTGTACATCATAGTTTTATGAGTTTTCAACCAAGGAAGCGCAATCCCCCCACTTATTTTTAATGAATGGTAAAATACCGAGACTTGCACCCACATGCGGCTCCCTCAGGAAAACATGACACTTGAGACACTACAGAGATCTCTCTCTCTGATATTCCACCCAAGCTTACACCAACGTGCAGATCCTTGGGTAAATGCACTTGGGCAATGAGTGAGTCTGTTGGGGTAGCTAATCCCTCAACTCGTCCTTACCAATCTCCACATTAGGTGTGGAACTCACATCACATCACTCTTATTTCAATCACGAGACTCAACCGTGTGGTATCGAAAAACATGATATTTCTCTTGACCAAACTGTGGTCTCGAGTCAATGATCTGCAAGTGAAGAGGTGCACGCTAGCTAAGCAGTCAATTCGTAGTGTGCAAGGTGTAATCATAACAAATAAGTGTGTCAATCACCAATCTCACATGTAATACAAATCACAATTTCAAGTAACACAAAATAGGTCCATTGAGAAGCAATCACATAAGATTTACTAAGCATTCACATTAGATGCACTAGATGTATCATCAGCTATAAGTATGTTGATCATTCCCAGACAAACATTCCTATTTCATAAACACATGGAAACGTGTCCATGAAGAAGCATGTAAAATAGCAATCGCACTTGAATTCCATATAACATCATACTTGATACGATTATATTGATTTTAGGTTATGTGACAGGTGCATCATGGTTAATTAAAGAATATATTCCACACGTTTCCATGTATTTCCATACAATATTTCACTAGACCAAATCATAGGGTAAGAACTTCATTATTGGTCAAACTTATGTGTATGTTTCATCTATTCTAATCACAAATCAGTCTAATGTGTATCAACTAATAAACATCAGAATATAAGGCTAAATGTCAGGTTCGGCGAGGTCTTTGGTGCACCGAAGCCAGTCTCGTCGACCCGCTCGGCGGACCGAACTGAGATTCGGTGACAATTCCAGGGGACCAATACTCGGAGACCTCTTCAAAACCCTCTTCGGCGCACCGAAACCAACTTGGCGCACCGAACTGATACTCGGCGAGGTGTTCATGTTCGGCGACCTTCTTGATGGGCCGAGTAGTGCGCCGATGGCCCAGAAGAAGTTCAACGAAGCTTTCGGCGCACCTAGGAGGTCTTCGAACACCGCAAAGAGGCCAAAACAGAGGAGGTTTTCTCTCCAAATGAAAACACAAGCCAAGGGAAACCATAAACATGAAATGAACAACTAAATTTAACTCATTTTATTCCTAAAAACATGCTTCTTTATTATCATGCCCAAATCAAAACATTCAACCCATTCTTTACCATTCAAAGCTTGCATGAACTAGAAATTCAAGAGAAACGAACATGAGCTACTCTAATCAATAAACAAGTATGAAGCATCTACTTACCTTGATGATATGCAAGAAAATCCAAGAAAATGTAAAGAATTTTTCAAGCATGTAAGGTCCTCCTCTTTATCCTTCAAGCTCCTAAGCAAACACAACCAAACAAAGAGAGAGCATGAGATTCTCTCAAGATGAGACAAAGCAAAAGACCCTTGTCTCTTGACTCACCACAAGCCAATCCTTGCCCTCCATTCTAACAACCCAAATCTAGGCCCTAGGATTAGAATATCTAGTGGGAGTTGGTAATCCCCACTACCCACTCCCTCTCTCCTTCAATCCTAGCCATACACCCAAACACACAAAAGCTAAAATGAATCTTAACCATCCAAACAAACACAAATGCTCAAATGAATCTAGACCACTAATCACAATCTTGATCTAAATGATCAATCACAAATTCATACACTAAAAAGGGTCATGCTACTGTGTGTAGCACCAAGGCCAAAAATGCACAACACATACGATTGCATGGTCGGATTTAATCCAATCGGCGATCCAAACAAAAGGAAGAATCAATACATGGTTTAAATTATAAACATGCATAAATCGGAAGGTTTAAGCCGCTACATTATATCAATTCCTATTTAATGCTAAGTTAGATTGTCTGACCCATTCTGCTTCCTAAGTTAATCTGGCTGACCTGGTCAGTTTTTGTGATTTAAAGAATCTCTAGTGCGTCTTAAAGGATTAAGGATTTTAAATTTCCTAATCCTAATTAATAAATGATATTAAATTACCAATTCATCAGATTATTATGTTACTCTAAGATCTCAAGTTAATATTTTTAGGGATTTTTCAGGTTATTACATTCTAGCCTCCTTAAAAGAATTGCGTCCTCGAAATTAAACTAAGTGATCTATTAAGTTAGGTTTCTAATCTAATTGTTCAATGCTTTGTATTTGAAACTAACACAAGATTAATCTAACCAAGATTTCATTAATAACACAAGAAGGAAACTAAGACATACCACAAACATTACATCTTAAAGGTTTTAAAACGCTTTACGTAAAAGCTTTTGGATTTCAAAAGGAAAACATTTGAAAACAGCTCGTCGAGAGAAAACATCTAAGGGTATCAAAAGGAAAATCATCAAGATCATCTAAGGATAATCCTCAGGAGATGAAGGAGGTGGATGCATGATGGCTAAGGGTAGAATAGCATCACTAGCCTTGCCAAAGCCGAAAAGGTTCTGGAAAACTTAAAAGTTTGAAAATCAAAATCATGTGTTTTCAAAATTCTACTAATACGAAAATGAAACAAAAAGAAAAATTTATTAACACCCACAAGCATTACGAAGAGGGAAAACATTCAGCCTACGCTGGAATGAAGGGCTGACACAAACATCCAAAACAAATACCACGTGTAAAAGCTAAAAATAATAAACGGTTATACTGAGAAGAGAATGACTAGTAGTTATATAAATAAAATAAATGATGACATATTTAACTCATAAAGTAGAAAAATGCAATTGAGAAAAAGGCGTAGTAAAATCATTAGTACGAAAAACTAATTCTCATTGAGAAAAAGAATGGGAAAAAAAGGTTGATAGTATAGCTATGTAGATATTTGTGATCTTTGTATTGAAACAAGGAAACATATGTAATCACATAAAAAAAAAAATACATGGTATGTGATTATCGATGTTGTTAAGAAGATGTATAGCGAACAAGAAAATAATTGAAGTGTTTATGAATAAATGCAAATAAAAAATAGTAGTTGTAAAAAAAATACAAACGAAATCAAAATGAATAAGAGTAATTTAAAGAGTTTCGAAGGTGGGAAAACAATGGGCCTAAGTGCAGTGTGTCACGAAACAAACCGGAAACCTCATCGGAGATCCCAAATTTGAATTCGTAACTCCCACCCTAAACAAAGCTTGGGAGTGGATAAGAAATATCTAGCCAAAAACGGCTAAATAAAACGGATATTATATAAGGTATACGTTATGAAGTATTAAAGTTCTTAAAATAATATCCGATATAGTCACTCTTCATACAAGCAGCGGAAATTTACTCAAGCCTAGTGTTTTCAAATCAACTCCTACTATACGATCAGGTAAAAACCTTAAATAGAAAATCCTAAAGAAGACTAACGTCTAAATGTGATCAAATATCAGAGTAGCAAGATATAACAGGAAATCACATTAAGAGATAATAATAATAAGGTAAAATGTATATTCAAATTCAAATAATAATCAACGGAAAGAGAGTCGATAAAATACAAGTCCATCATTAAGTTAAAGTCTCGATAAAAGCATTTATACAATTGGAAATTCGAATAAGAATATTACTAATCTATTACATTACATTGAACAACAACGAATATCCTCTTCTTCATCTTCTGGGCTTCATCTTGATCTTCATCTAACGTACCTGAAATGAGGTTGCCTAAAAAGTATGAGCTACACTAGCCAGTAAGTAAATACCTTCACAACTATACAAGATTAACGAAAAGTCGAGACATTACACAATAATTCCAGTTCACACAACAAACAAGTTAAACTGATAAAATAAAATGCATGAGGTTGATTATTAATTAATTTATGTTGTGCACCTATTTTACAGTAATCACCAAATGTGATCTAACAAAACATTCTAATATGCATGAAGTCTGTGTGGATTCCACAAAGACCGATCCATCTTTGCGTAAGATGTCTTAATGAACCATTCCCCAAAGATAAGATCCTTTTTGACTAGTAATTGTACATGTTGCTTCCTCATATGATCTCAATCGTGCTACCCAAGGATGATCACTCGGACTCCATCCCCCCAAAAGTGGTAGAAATAGCAGATTATTCTATGTGCGCAACATAGTTTCTAGGGGTTTCAACCTAGAGGACATAAGCGCCTCACCGAAAGATCATATGGACGAATCCCAAGGCATCAATCATAACTTCCTCAGAGAACCACACACTACAGATCAACAATCAGAATTCACTCATATGATTCGGATATTGGGTCTTACCAACAAGAAGTGCCCTTACCACTCAGCTTTCCTCATGTGTCTTGGGATCATCACCTGGAACGTATCCCGCACCATGTGAGAAAACATCAATTGATCTATTGGGATGATCAATCTCTCAACCCACATAAATCTAAGTCTCCTCACTTATTATGATTTCCATATCATAATACTCTCATGTATATAACCATGAGTACTCATAGACCAAATCCATGGTCAAGAGCCAATGCTGTGCATGTGGGTGAGTGCACATTAGCTAAACATTCAATCTTTGTGTACAAGGTGTAATAACAACTAGAAAGCATGTAGATCATTTAATTCAAAAACAATATGAATCATATTCTAATTGACGTAAATAGTGGGTCCACAACGAGGAAATCACATATCTCAACCAAAAGATTACACTTAGCATATATTATAGACCAGTTCGCCTATCAGCCATCCGTCACAACTGCATATGATCTAAAATCTGGTAGATGTATTCATGACACATGAACATGGGTCGAATGAGAAATGAGTGTATTAAACCATCCTACGCAACTACAATCATATTTCATTCATACATGGAGACGGTTTCATAAGGAAGCATGTATACAAATAATCACATTGAACTCATTAAAACATCATACTAGATTAGGTTGATCCTAAATTATATGCAAAGTACATTATGATTAACTAAAGAGTATATACCACACGTTTTCATGTATTGACATACCAAAATTCACTAAACCAAATCATAGAGTGTGAACTACAATATCAATCATACTAGAGCGTATATTTAAGCAATTTCCAATCACAAATCATGCTATGTGTATTAACTAACAAATATCATAAAATAAGGCCAAGTACTCGGGTTCAACGAGGTGTTCGGCGCACCGAAGCCTACCTCGGCGACTTGCTTGGCGGACCGAACTGAGATTCGGTGACAAATCCAGGGGTTCAGTCTCAGCGACCTCTTCGGGGCACCAAAGCCTATTCGGCGCACCGAACCAAGTCTCGTCGAGATATTCTTCGAGCATGCAAAGCCCTCCCCTCTTTCTCCTTCAAGCTCCCAAGCAAACACAACCAAACAAAGAGGGAGCATGAGATTCTCTCAAGATGAGACAAACCAAGAGACCCTTGTCTCTTGACTCAACACAAGCCAATCCTATCCCTCCATTCTAACAACTCAAATCTAGGCCCTAGGATTAGCCCTCCATACACCAAACACACAAAAGCTAAAATGAATCTTAACCATCCAAACAAACACAAATGCTCAAATGAATCTAGACCACTCATCACAATCTTGATCTAAATGATCAAACACAAATTCAGAAACTAAAAAGGGTCATGCTACTGTGTGTAGCACCAAGACCTAAAATGCACAACACATACGATCGCATGGTCGGATTTAACCCAATCGGCGATCCAAACGAAAGGAAGAATCATCACATGGTTTAAAATATAAACATGCATAAATTGTAAGGTTTAAGCCGCTGCATTGTGTCAATTCCTATTTAACGCTAAGCTAGATTATCTGACCCATTCTGCTTCCTATGTTAATCTGGCTGACCTGATCAACTTTAGTTATTTAAACAATCTCTAGTGTGTCTTCAAGGATTAAGGATTTTAAATGTCCTAATCCTAATTAATAAATGAGATTAAATTACCAATTCATCAGATTACTATTTTACCCTAAGATCTCAAGTTAATATTTTTAGGGATTTTTCAGGTTATTACATGTTCTTCCTTTGACTTCGAATAAATAAAGATATCATCCACAAATATAACTATAAATCTGTCCAAGTACGGTCTGAACAGCCGGTGCATCATATCCATAAAAGCAGCTAGGGCATTCGTCAAACCGAAAGGCATTACCATGAACTCATAGTGACCATACCTCGTTCTGAAAGCTGTCTTTTGTATGTCACTATCCCTGATTCTCA
Organism: Pachysandra terminalis; assembly: GCA_031762675.1. Lineage (NCBI taxonomy): Eukaryota > Viridiplantae > Streptophyta > Magnoliopsida > Buxales > Buxaceae > Pachysandra > Pachysandra terminalis. The sequence goes on from JAUPMG010000011.1 coordinate 1,335,485, forward strand.
GTTAGTGGTACCCCGACCTCTAGTCGATCTTGGAGAAATATGGGCTCCTCTAAGCTGGTCGAACAATTCGTCAATCCTTGGTAAAGGATACTTGTTCTTGATGGTGACTCTATTTAGTTGTCTATTGTCGATGCACAACCTCATAGACCCATCTTTCTTTTTCACAAAAATTACTGGTGCTCCCCACGAAGAAACACTCGGTCTGATGAAACCCATACTCGTCAACTCATCATGCTGTCCCTTGAGTTCTTCCAACTCCACTGGTGCCATGCGGTACGTGGCCAATCATATGGGTGAAGTGCCTGCCATCAGCTCGATGCAAAATTCTACTTTTTTCAATGGTGGTAGTCCAGGTATCTCCTGAAACACTCTAGCAAACTCCTTTACCACTGGGATTACCTCCAAGGTTTCTCCTTTGTTACCTTCTAACAATCCCAAAAATTCTTCCTGGTACTTATCATTTGCCTTCCTTAGAACTTTTACTTGTTCTCCTCCAGGAATGTCAAAAGTGACCACCTTACCATAACAATCCACCTTGGCGTGATAGACAAATAGCCAATCCATGCCAAGTATAGTATCGAACTCAGTCATAGACAATACTACTAGATCAGCCTCAAAATTCTGATCCCCAACTTAAACCACACAATCCAAGCAGATGTTGTTCAGTGTGACTAATCGTCCACGGGCCTTGTTATATGCAATGGTTCTCTCATGGTAGATGGTCTAAGACTCAAAGCATGCATAAATCTTACTGATATGAAAGAATGTTCAGCACCTGAGTCAAACATACATTAGCAGGTGAATGGAACATTGTGAGAGTACCTTCCACCACAGCGTTGTTGGCATCCTCATCCTTTTGCATCATACTATCGGTCAATGCATGGACTTGTCCTCGGGGCTGTGGTCCATCTGTCTTCTGACCCAAGCCTTCCACCTTAATTCTCTCTCTACAGTCCTTCCCGTAGTGCCCAGGCTTGCCGCAGTAAAAACAAGTCATCTGTGGTGGTCACTGCTGAATGAATGGTGCAGTGATAGGAGCATCCGAAGTGGCTGCCTGTCTTGCTTCCACCTTCCTGGGATAGTCGTCGTTCCTTTCCCTCTTCCCTCCTTTCTGGTTGTAGGGCTGAAACCTTCCCTTATCTACACGAGAAGCATCCCTCTGCTGAACGGAAAGTAGAGTGTCTCTCTCAACTCGCCGTGCACAGTCGAGGACCTGAGCATAATTCCTCAGTCCTAGAATTACCACTTTCGACCTGATATCGGGTCGAAGCCGTTCCTTGAACTTGGCAGCCTTGTCACTTTCGTTGGCAACCATCTAGGGTGCGAAACGTGACAGCATTGCAAAGCGCCCCTTATATTAGCTCACTGTAAGGGAGCCCTATTCCAACTTCATAAAATCCACGACCACGGCTCTCTGGTAGCTGCTCAGGAAGTATGTCTCAAAGAATTGTCTTTCAAATTCTGCCCACTCTCTAACTGTCCCTGGCCCCTCACTACCATCTTATACCACTGGTAGGCTTCTCCCTTCCGCATAAATACAGCCAGCTTCACCCTCTGGTCTGCAAGATAATCCATGACCTCGAAGATCGTCTCCAATTCCTCCATCCAATCCTAAGCTCACATCGGCTCTCTACTTCCATCAAATTAGGGTGGCGATAGCTTCTTGAATTTTTCTAGCCACGATATTCCTCCCTCGTTTCCGTTCCTCGGAGGTACTGTTTGGGTCTGTCTCATGGCCTGCTCACCTTGAAGTGCAGTGGCCATATCCCCTAGTACTTGGTAAATCCCAGATAACTTAGGATCCTCGTCCCCTCCGGACGAACCCTCTCCTGCTGTGACATTGCATCTACGTCCAGTCATCTACACAATAAAGAGTCTCTAAGTACAAAATGTGATATTCCTATTCTAACATATGCATACATACATATATTCAAACATAAGAATATAAACATGTTTACATACTATATCAAAGTATATTTCATACAATTCATAAATGTGGCTCCTAGGTTCACATGTTTCTAGGTTTTCATCATAGGTTTCACTGTACCCTAAGACCTCCCAAAGCCTAGACAACTTAAACCTAGAGCTCTGATACCACCTCTTTCAATCCCCAAATCCTAGATATAGGATCTTGAGGATTCCAAGGAACTGACCTTCGGACCCACCACGTGGATACGGATAACCAGTCACAATATCAACCCTTAACTGGTTGAATCAGAGTCTTAACAGAATATAAATACCAGTTGAAGTCTCTCAAATTTAAAACCATAGCTCAACCAAAACTAAGTTGAGCCTCAAACCACCAATAAAGTAATCAAAACTCAAATGATCTCTATTACAAGTTCTGCCCTCCATGGGGTCAAACCAAAAACATAAAAATAGAAATAAGCAAAGTAAAGTAATGTAGTCTCATAGAAAAACAACTCAAAAGCAAATGCATCTCAAACGCCAAGTATCCTCTCTAGCCGACCAGGATCAACCAAGATGATGACCAGTAGAGATAAGGATCAGCTAAAGCCTGGTAAAGAAATCCAACAAGACTACAATATCTACTTTTATGCATGCATGACAATACGATTCATTACATACATTTCAACCCATCATATAATATCACAGTCAAATGTATTTAAACATAACATCATACTAAATCTCACATACTACTATGAATATTACAATCATCATATGAAATCACTATTCACATGGAAATAATACAATACCAAGTCATAATAAGTCAGCAGTCACTAATCCCTTAGTCCCACAATGTCAATGCTACCCACATGATCCCATCATGTTTAAACATATTCTATATGGTTCAACCATGTTCAAAACAAAACATGCATCAATGCGTACACATGGTCCCACCATATGACACAACTACAAAGATTACAACAGTCACATAGATTCACTATGTTCCACAACAACACTACATGGTCCCACCATGCTACGACCAATCAACACATAAACATATACCACATGGTCCCACCATGCTACGACCAATCAAACACATAAACAAACACCACATGGTCCCACCATGCTATAGCCAAGTAGCCACAAGATCCCACCTTGCTACGACTAGTAACTACAAAAATACATATCACATATCATACACATAGTCTAACTATGTTCACAACAATATTCACATAATCATTTTAGGGACTTATACCCACAGATGATGCCACCTGTACCATTCCTTTAGGGACTTTCACCCACAGTGGAAACACACTTGTAACTACATGGTCCTACCATGTTATGACCATTAACCACAAGGTCCCACCTTGCTACGACCCAATCACAATCACAATCAAGTCAATTCAAGCATGTCACAATGAATATGCACCACAGTAAATTCAAATACAAGTGCAATGCAATGCAAGGTATGATGCAAGCATAGAGTGAAATGGGGTGCAATGCAATGCAGGGTGTAACCTGGCCCAATTACGTGTTCATTCCAACTCACAACCACACGACCTATTCTTTTAAGGAATTGCACCCACGGTAGAAACACCATTCATATTCCTTAAGAGACTTTCACTCATGGTGGAATACACCAGTAACACGCCATACTTTTAGGGACTTTCACCCATGGAGGAAGCCATATGTACCATTCCTTTAGGGACTTTCACCCATGGCGGAAACACATCTGTATAATTAACCCTTTCTTTTAGGGACTTGCACCCACGGAGGAAAGCCACCATTCCTATTCCGTAAGAGACTTGCACTCACGGTGGAATACACCAGTATACTAGCATTCTGTTTAGGGACTTGCACCCACGGTGGAAGCACACTTGTAACCAGACCTTCCTTTAGGGACTCTCACCCACGGTGGAATACACCCATACCCAACATTTCCTTTAGGGACTTTCACCCACAGTAGAATACACCCATACGATGCCTTACCTTTTGGGACTTTCACCCATGGTGGAAGCTCACCCATCCATATCACAAATTCAAATCATTCAAACACCAACACAAACATCATTAACAATCACGGATACTCACAGTACCCTCAGTCACTCATTCAAGTCAAACATCATCAAGGTCAACACAAGTCAAACCTAAGTCAACCTAAGTCAACATCGGATGCTATAAGCACCAATCAATCAATCAAATCCTACATGACCAATTCTAATAATACTAATCATATCTTGAGGTCCTATGATCATATCCAAAACATTTGATTCTATATCACCTCATATACCATTCAAATCAGTCCAATAATCCTGAATTTTAGACCTTCTCCTACACTTTTCATGATTCGACCAATTCTAGATCTTTTGCACACGAACCAACTATACAGGCATGTGCACAACTCACTAGGAAACGTATCCCTAAAACTTGGGTCCTTTTGGACCTCAGTAGCTACTCCGTAGCTGCCGAGAATCTTACTGAACTTCTTGGTAAGCACACCTACCGAGCCTCGGTAGCAAGTCTAGAGAGTTGATTATTCTGGGGATTTTCAATAGGTACTCGATAGCTGCCGAGACTCCTACCGAACGGAAAATTTAGCTAATTTCTTGGTTTTCTTCTATGGCTTTGTGCCTCTACTCAAAAATAATATTTTCTAAGATTTTAACAATCATATATCAGTCTCTATAACATATTCATATGATCCAAACATCAAACACATAAAACCTATTTGTTCTATAGATATAAACAACTAAATCCATTAACACATAATATTAGATCTAAGAACATACTTACAATCCTTATGAACATATAATAACACAGGAAAACAAAGCAACACAAGTTAAGCATGTGAATCAAGTAAACCACATAGCATGCATCCTTTCTAGTTTCTCTAGATCTTAGATATAACATGCTTTCACATCAAGAACATGCATCCAATCTGTATCTATAGTATTGAAATCATACATAAAACTAGTTACCATAGAAACGCAGGAATCCCTACCTTGTTACCGTAGATCTGATCTAGGTAGATTTCTAGCAACAAGATTCACCCAAAACTTCTTTTCCTTCTTCTTCCTTCCAAAACCAGATTTCTGCAATAGTCTTTTTTCTCTTTCTCTCTCTTTCGTTTGATCATATGAAACACAGCAATTTCTCTCTCCTAAGATATTACGTGTGTTAGTTGGAGAACCCATTATCTCCCTCTCTCTAATTCAAATTAGATAGTAAAAGTCTATAGTACCCTTACCTTTCCCCAATGGACTTATTCGGCCAGCCCACTTGTCCACTTAATTCTGTTGTGTTGGGTCCAGGTCCATAACACCTATATTCACATAAATAACACAATTAAACACCAACTCTTCATATTTACATAGAGGTCCATTCTAGCCCCCTTAAACATCAATTAAATCCTAAGGTTTTAAATAGGATTAACTACAATTTAATCATTAAATTAAATTGTAGGGTCAGGGTCACTACACTTGGTCACAATGAGAGAAAACCTGGTTTTGGTACCGCACTCTGGTAGAACTTTAGTGTTGGTCTAGAATTAGAATTTTCCTCTTTTAGACCTTATTAGATTTAGATTTAGTAATTTTAATTACTTATATCTTACTAGAACTATAAATAACTTCCGCTTATGTTTGACCATTGTGATCCACTCCCATAGAGATATGGGGTGAGAATTACGAATAAATCAGAAGTCTCAGAAATTGGGATTTTCTAGTTGGTTCATGACAATATATATATATATATATAATGCAATTCTAAAAAAATATTGTATTAATCCGACCTAACTGGTTCCAAACCGAACCAAAACTACAATGATTTTCAATTTAGTTAACTATATTTTGGTTTGGTTTTGGTTTGGCATATAGAATAAAAGTCCATCTCGTTCACCACATCACTAAGACTCTTAGGTTGCGTTTGATCCGGCTTCTATAAGTACTTATTGTCGGTTATATCTTATATAAGCACTTTTTTAAATTAAATATGTGTTTGGTAGCGCTTATGGGTAAGTGCTTACTCATAAGCACTAGAGGAAAGCTACTCGTAAGAAGTTGCTGAGAGCAGCTTCTCCCAAGCTCTTATGCATTAAGCTATATCACAACTTTAGTAATATTTTTAAAATACCTATTTTACCTTTAAACTTACATAAGCACTTAAATAAATGTTATTTCTAAATTTTAATAATATTTTTATAATACCCATTTTATCTCTAAATTTTTATAAGCGCTTAAATAAATGTATTTACCAAACCTATTTTCTTCGAAGAAGCATTTTATTGTTGCTGGGGATAAGTGCTCCCATTGGGCAACTTATCTAATGAGTGCTTATCGGTAAGCACAAGCAAGGACAAACGAACGCTTCAAAATGATAAAGATGTAAATAAACATGTAACTCATTTAGAATTGTCAGCTCAACTGCCGTGTTGAGTTGCTCTATATGGGTCACATCTATCGGTTAGTTGGTGTGGGCCCTTAAGGTTGACACATAGAATTAATAGTAAATAAATATTATATGGTTTCTCACATGGATATGTTGAAAACTTATATGATTTTAGGAATGGAAAACAGGGAGGACGAAATTTATTCGAGGTTGTACCCACTTATAGGTGAAAATATATATATGTGTGTGTGTGTGTGTGTGTGTATAGAGAGAGAGAGAGAGAGAGAGATCAGGGACAAATCCCATGTAAAAAGAACATGTTCCCTCTCTATGTAAGTGTCCTGTCCTCAGCCCCACAACACCATAGATTGCCTTGCAACTCCAGAGAGAGAGATCAGGGACAAATCCCATGTAAAAAGAACATGTTCCCTCTATATGTAAGTGTCCTGTCCTCAGCCCCACAACACCATAGATGGCCTTGCAACTCCAAGTGCCCTTTAATTTTAGCTATTTCCCGAACAAACTTGAAGAGCCCAAGAGCCCTGTCCAATTGCTTCATTGCATAACGCGCCATCTTCTCCTCATCTGAGGTCAAAACCTTCCCTATACACAAACAAAAACCATCCCTAACACCAACACCCCCGTAAATGCCTCCAGTGAGATAATATAGCAAGAGTGTGAAAAGGCACTGGGATGAGTGACCCAAGGTCTTTGAGAATTTCCTCTGCACGAGGCTCTGTTGGTGGCGAGCCTCTTTGTATCCAATGTCTCTATCCACTCTGACATCCTTGACCTGATACAACCCTTCTTTCATGACCTCGAGCTTTTTCATGTGGTACAATAAACCCTTTTCATTTCTCAAGCACTTGGTTAAGTCGTTGAACATCTCAAGAACATCTCCCCATCGACGAGGAGCAGGAAAAATAACCTTTTTTGAAGGGATGAGCCGCATCCATGAAGTGGAGTCAGGCTCAAACGAAACTGACGTATCTGCCAAAAACTGTAAACAACTTGAAACTATCTGATTACCCATCTGTCGAGCTCCTCCTTTGATGCATTGATAATTCAAGGAATCCATCTCAAATTTCAAGCTCTTAAGTATCTCCTTGAGAGCAGCTATCCATATTGATGGTGCATGACTTGTGGGCATATTGTCAAACGCACCAATTTCCTTAGCTGTGTGGAGATATTTAAGAAGTTGCATATCTTGGTGAGTGAGTTCAGAGTCATTGGTTGCCTTTCACTTGGTCTACTGAAAAGCATTGGGGATAGATCGGGAGGCTGCCGACGATGTCAATGCCTTCTTTTGCAGTGATTTCTGAACTGAAGGCGAACCGAGGAAGGCCCTGGAGACCGCCTTAAACATATGCATTTTGCATTTGATATCGTCATCAATGATTGATTCATCCTCAATCTTAACTAGCCTTCCATCAACCCAATCCACATCTTTCAATACATGGGTCAATTTTGTTAGCTTTGGAAAGGCCCTGTTATACCAATCAGTGGAGTGAAGCTCTTCATGGGGCTGCTCTTCCAAAGAGTGAAACAACACATTCCAACAATGTGCCCTGCTCTGATTAGATTTAAGGTGCTTCAGATGGTAGAGAATATTCAAAATAGATTTGTAATGTATCATTACAAAATCAAACTCCTAAGAACCAATTCGTTTTACTTCAAAGTGGCAATCCTTCTTGAAACCCCACCGCACTCTGTGCTTTCAAATGCAAGATGGTTTATCTGTACTCAGTACTTCTAATCATTTCTTCATTCTTAAATTCTAGTAAGTTGCCGTTGCATTCTTCCCTCTACCAGTAGCCTGTACACCAAAACCCACATTCAATGAATTGATACAAAAATGGAGCACTTTTATCCCTGTATTTTAACGGAACATTTTAGCATACTTGTCAGTTGCATGTTCTTCTATGGTTTGATATTTAAACGCCATAGGTTGAAGGCTATGCCTAAAATCTAGATATCGAACCTTTACTGAAAAGTGCAAATACTATAATGAAAAATGAAAAAATTGACCAGATCGAAAAGGTTATTTTAAGGAAGCCTTGGGACACCTTTGAGATGGGGAAGCAGCTATTTAGAACCAGGAATCACTTATATAAAGGCCCTTGACAACTTTTACAAGGTGCGACTCAGGCATGGTTCTCATCAAGGCTATTACTACAACATTAGAACAAACAATAAAAGTAAAACAGAAAGGTCGATTACAATATTTTGGAACATATCTGTTATAGCTGTTGCAACTACATTACATTTTATTGTGAAGAAGATTTTATTGTGTAATAACCCCAACAAAATAAAGGGTTAATGTGTAAATCAGTGTTTTTAAACGTTAAGGTGTGAGGCGAGGCGTTAGATCTGGGTTTGAGGCGAGGCGTAAGCCTCATGAGCATATATATTTTTAATTATAAAATTATTTATTAAATATATAATAAATCATAATACTCACTATATAAACATAAAAAAAATATAGAAAATAAAAAGTATATATATAAAAAGGTACAAAAATAAAAAAAATAAATGAAATTAAAAATTCAACACTAAAATAATTCGAAAAACGAAAGTGCTTATACTCCAATTCTGTTAGTTCATCCATCATCAAGTAAAAGAAAAGCAAGTCGTATCAAAACAGAAATAAAATAACTAAAAAAAACAGAAATTAGGAAGTTGCTTTGACAAGAAGAAAACAGAAATTAAAACAACTGAGATTAAAAAAACTGAAACTAAGTAGAGAGCGAGAGAGAGAGAGAGAGAGAGAGTTAACGATTGAAGGAAACAAAAAAAAAAAAAAACAGAGCATCCAGGAGAGAGTTTCAGAGAGCATCCTAGTCTCTAAGAAGAGGACGAAGGAGAGCAGAGAGAGAGAGAGAGAGAGAGAGAGAGAGAGAAAACAACATAGCATTGGCAAGACAGTGAGAGCTTCAGAAAAAAAAAAACCAATTTCTCTAAGAGGACGAAGGAGAGAGAAAGAGAGAGAGAGAGAGAGGTAAAGAAAAAAAAAACAACTCTAAGAGGACGAGAGAGAGAGAGAGAGAGAGAGAGAGAGAGAGAGAGCGAGAGATACCTGATGCGGGTG
>JAUPMG010000011.1:1380215-1395939 GCA_031762675.1 Pachysandra terminalis
TATGACGTCAAGCTCAAATTAATGTCAAATGACAAGGAGCTTCTTGATTGTAGTGTGAACCGTGACTTATGCCATGAATGGGAGATAGATGCTCTCTTCCATTATGCTACAGAGAAGAAATGCTATTGGAAAGCTCCTCCGTTGGGTTGGTACATGATAAATAGTGATACCTCGATGGGTGTTAACATTGCGGGATCTGGAGGTGTCATAAGGAATCATCACGGCGAATGCTTACTTGCCTTTGCTAGTGCCAGCAGATCTGAACTGGTCTTGAAACATGAGCTTGAAGCCATTTATTTGGGGCTAAAGTCTGCATTAGAGTTGAATATGCAGAGGATTTTGATTGCTACTGACTCATTGGACTCAATATTTCTGATCTATAAGCATGACATCTTGGCTATCCCTTGGAAAGTGCGGGAGGTTTGGAGTAATATTAAACAGCTATATTCCAGATTCTCAGAGGTGAAAATGGAGCATGTGTTTAAAGAATGCAATGCGGTTGCGAATTTTTTTGCGGGCTATCTTTCTATATGTGATAAAACAAAAGTTTGGTCCTATATGAACCTCCCTGACGAGGCCAAGAAGTTGATTGATGATGACGCTACTGGTAAACAATATGTGCGTCTGTAGCTTCTGTGCCTTGTATTGGGGATTCTGCTCCGGCAAGACGGCCGTGCTGCTTTTCCGTTTACTTCCCGTATGCTGAGGAGGCTTGGCGGTAGTATTCTCGCTATGGTGCTGCTTATTTGGTGCTGCTCTGTTTCCTGTTGTTGCTTTATACTGCTGATTTGGTGTAGCTATTTGCGCTTAGCTACTGCTATTGTTTCTACAATGATCTGGGTTTGGGCGACTGCTGTCATGTTTTATTGATGTGGTTGGCTGCTGGATTGTTGCTAATCTTTTGTTGTGTTGGAGCTGCTCTTGATGTTTGTTTAGTATGTGGTTTTCCTAAACGTGTATGAGCCTTTACTGTTGATCAGTTAGTTTCTGTTTTATAAAAAGTCCGGAATTTACTTGTTCCAAAAAAAAAAACAAAAAACCAAGCATTCTAATAAATTTGTTAATAATGATATTAATATGAGGGTGAATTAGACGATGAGCAAAGGGAAAATTAGAGGATGACGAAAAAAAATTGTTTTCGCTTTTAGGAGTAGTAGAATATTTGAACGATCCATTCCAGGTTCATAAATAAAGATCAATACAAGAGTTATCACAGAATAATAAGAGTTCTCTCTCTAACTGATCACATACATCGTACTACAGTACTTCAGTCTGATAACTCTTTACTACACATATATGGATACATAATAGTGCAGACGAATTTCTGATAACTCTTTACTACACATACAAACATACATGGATACATAATTGTGCAGACGAATTTCTGTTGGTCGTAAATATATAGGTAGAAATTGGTCCAAAGAGATGGATAGAGAAATTAATTAAAGTTTGTTTTGTGGTAGAAACTCATTAAAGAGAGCCTGAAACTTGTGCATTTCCTTGGCTGGGAGGGCAACTAAAATATTAACTCCCTTATCATTCATTTCTTCCACGTCCGGAAATAGCAAGATAATGTCCTTCCTATGGTATACCACAGGGCAACTATACCTAGGTCTTCCCCATGGGAACTCCACTTCATTAAATCCTAATTTCCACCATGAAGACACGAGTAAGTCTCCATGTGGAAACCCTTTATGCACTTCTCCCCAATCAATAACAGATTGAGCGTACTCGTCCGTCATTCTCGCAACTCCCTGTGAAACCATCTCCACCAAATCTGACAAGGAACCCTCCTCCAGTTCACGGCAACTGGTTGTCGCATACGCAGTGAGGACTGCATTTCCAGTGTATGATGGTGGAAGTGGAGGACATAACCTGGATCTGATGTCGACCGCATAGAGGACAGTCGACGTTTTCTCTCCTTTGTCTCCCGCTAAGGCCTTGCATCGCCACACAAGGGCAGTGACGATGTTGAAGCCACTGATCCCAGTCGAGTCATTGCTCCTTCTGCTCCTTTTCACCTTCTCTTTTAGATCGGAGATGTCACTGCCACTTAACCGGAAAATCTTGAATTCCAGATTCTCCTGAGTGGCATCAAATAGCGTTGTTGTTGTATTGGACTGCTCTTCTTCTCCCTGTGGGATTTCAATCTTTACCAATTCAGGGTGCGAGAAGGTAATTCGTGGCGGAGATCTAGCACAAAGAAGTTGACGGTTATTGTATGGAGTAATCGCCAGCGGCTTGTCGGCAGCGAGGGAGGCTAGATTTTCTAAGAAGAGTTTGAAGCTGATGCCATCGAATGTTGTGTGGTTGTTAGATATTCCCAGTGCAAAACCACCACACTTGAAGGTTGTCACCTGAAAATCGAAACAGGAAAAAACAAATCTTGTTATTGTCAAATCCAAGATCTTTAGTTAACACGAGGGCGGATCTTCTGTGATGAAACATCCATGTCAAATCCCTCACCCGAATTGCTTTACGAGGATAAAATTATAATTTTACCCTCAGATGTGTTTCTCATCACAATTCATTGTTACGTGCCTAAACGTTGTTTTAAAAGCTCCAGGACTTATGAAAACTTGATTGGTTAAGCACTTAATATATAGGATCGTAACATTCCACCATGCTTCTACAGCTAACGTCCACGGCGGCCCACTGACAACAGATTCTTTTTTTCTCTATTTTTGAGACTCTGCTCCAATTTGCTTTCATTGTGACTTGAACCTGAAACGTGGTGCTAACTCTGATACCAATTGTTACGTGCTTAACCGTTGTTCCAAAAGTCCCAGAATTTATGGAAACTTGGTTGGTTAAGCACTTAACATATAGGATCGTAACACCCATCACATGGGCTTTTCATCACAGAAGATCCGCTTCCAGTTAACAATAACTAAATAAGTTTAACTAACAGTATGAAAGCTAGCCTATGCAGTAAAAAGTAAGGTCAGTATTGTAAGAAAACAATCGAAATGAACCGGGATCGTCTGTACTGGGATCCCGTGTGCTCGCCCTGTGGTGTAGAGACAACCCCGAACGTGGGGCCCACACCTGAAGGTTACAAGTTCCTTGGCTCTATACCTGAACAGTGCATAGAGGTTGGTCTTCGGGTGCCAAATTGTCGAGTTTTCCCACAATCAATTGTTGAAATGCCGGATTAGGGTACAACAGGTCTCCAATATCTGCCAATGACAACCAACTTGTAGCCACAGCAAAGGTAACCCCAGCGGAGTTGCAATCTATCTCTAGCCGGCCACACTGAGGGTCGAGTTTCAACCTTCCGGCCAAAAAATCATATGGCACGAGTATCATCCGAAATGCAATCTCGAGTTTCTTGACAATGATTTCTGGAGGGAAATTGGGATTAGCTTGGAAGAAATGGACAGTCTCGACATTGAAATTGAGAACTTGGTCTATGTTTGAAAGAAACATAGACCTTCTCTTTGTTTCCTCGAGGGGGACGACCAAGGAGGAACGTTGAAGGGTCACCTTTAAGTCCTCAATAAGAGGTTGGGTTCCTTCCAAGACGGTTCCCATTGAAACTTTAGAGGCGGATATGTGTGGTTTGCTGTCCAGCAACCTTATTATTTATAGAAGTTTAAAGGAAGTAGTTGAGCAGTTTAAAGGAAGGAACACTTTATATTTAAATAGAGGCGTAAAGGTTGGTACATATAGAGAAGTGTCCATGATCATAAGAACTAGAGTTACGTGGAAGTTTAGATGCCAATTAAAGTAACTTTTCTGCGTGGTGCTGAACTTGTATTTTAAACCATAGATTATTTTTAATTAAATCCGAATCGTTGGAATAAATCATAATCAAAAGTCGACAATCGGAATATGGAAATCTGAAGTAAAGGGTAAGTTTGTCATCTACGGTATTTTGAATTTACAAAAATCGCTACAACTCAATCTCCTCTTAGGTTTTAAACTCTCCAAAAACCATTCTTCTTCTTCCTTTTTGTATTCATCTTCTCCATACCCATCTTCACCTGTAATCCTCGTCAACAAAACACTTATACCCTGTTCTCCAAGTAAACTTCAATTAATCTGCTATAAATTCTAAGCAAGTCTCCTCCAACAGGAGCTCAAAGCAAGAGGCATCAGGTAATACTCGACAATTATATCTTTATTTTTTTAATGAATTATTGAAGATGAAAACAGGGCTCAGTCTTGTAATGCTCTTGTGGTTTAATTCTATAATTCAAGCAATACTCTGTTTTGATGGTATACAACTATTCTGGTTATGTATTGCAACCCTATTCGATTTCTCTCAAAAAGTTAAATGATCTGATTATGTTTGGCTTACTTTATTAGTCTGCCTTTTCAATTTAAGAACTTTATTAGGACTCTAATTCTATTAGGTGTATAATTTTCTTAAGATTATTTGGTTTTATTGTTATATATTTTAATCTGTAGTTGCATAATCTAATAGGATTTAATTTGGCCCTAAATTTTGCATATCGATTTGAAATCTTATTCACCCTACCTCTATAATGACCTGAACCTAGAAAACCACTATAATAACTTATTGGTGATCATTTAAATTAATTAAATAATTATTGAGGAAAAACTAGACCCTTATTTGAATGAATGACAAATAGCAATAATGATATGTTTAAGTAAGTGGACTTTGAACTAGGTTAGTGGGCTTGATCCAGAAATCGTGTGGACCCAGGATTGACCCAAGGTTAAGTCAATAATTTATACTAGATTCAAATTAGAAGAGAAGGGAAGTAGATTATAATTACCTAAAGCCAATAATTAAAAGGTTTAATAGAAATTGTTTAATATTTTTCTGAAAATTTATAGTGTCGATTTATAAGCTAATTAGAGCACTAGGTAGAATCTTAAACTAAAATATATGTTTGGGGTTTAAGGTGTAAATTGGAACTCATTAGGCGAACTTCTTGAAATTTATGAAAAATCAATTCAAAATCAAACGTGAATGCAAAGTGGGTGCATGTCGTAGGTTGGAAGGGGGAGAGAAAAGAGGGGAAGTTGCCTTATTCCTCTCCCTCACCTTCTTTCTTGTTAGAGATCAGAGATATGAGGGTTTGGAGGGAGATAAAAATAGAAGAAGAGAATAGTTAGAGAAACAAAAACGCTAGCCGTTTAGTGCAAGGAAGAGAAAAGAGGAAGAAGAAAGGAAAAGAGGAGAAGAAGAAAATGTGAAGATGGAAGATAACTGAGCTAGATCTAATATCAGAACAAGCATGTAAGTCCATTTTCTGTATGATTTCTCATTCAATTTCAAGGTTGATTTACCGATATCTAAAAAATTAGGTTTGATTATATGATTACCCGTTTAATTCATGTTAAACGATGATTTGCGTGTTTTGATTGATGTGTTTTTGAGTTTAGATGTTTATACACTTTGTATGTGAAATTGATTTGAGTTTTATGTTCAAAATGACAAATTTGGATGCTTTAAGAACATTTCGGTTCGTAACCCGTCGGCAGGCACTGAGGCACCAGTCGCGCTGTCGACGGGGAAATAAATACATAGAGGAAGGTCCGTCAGCAGGCACCGGCACACCGGCCGTGCTGCCGACAGGGACCAAAATGCACAGGTTTGACCCTGTCGGCAGGCACTGGCACACCTGTCACGACCCGAATTCTAAAGTATGACTCACCCTCACGTGAGCATGACTTTAGAACTCCCAGACGGTCTCTCACCCTCCTATACTCCAAACACATGCTCACAAAGCGGGTGGAAACCACAATGAATACGGAGAATCCTAAGTTAAAATAGGATACGCAGCGGAAATTAATCATAAAACATGAAACGTGAGTATAACATATAACTAACCAATCGGGCCTCAAACAAGTAAATCCTCAAGCCTCAAAAGGGGGCACAGGTGAGGAACATAATAAACCCCAATACAAAGCAAGGGGCGCCTAATCACAAGTATAAAATAAAGGTACAGGAGTCAACACGCTCCTACTCTCAATCATACATACCAAGCAATAATAAACAAAAAGAGACTATAGTAACACCCTCGGTCTTTACGTCCACCTCACCATCCTCTGCTCTAATCCAGATCCTGCCTATAGTGCTCGCCTGAAAAGTTATGAGCCAAGACGGCTTGAGCTACACGCTCAGTAAATGCAATGTACATGTACAATGTAATTTAATCAGGATAACTGTGCATGCATGAAATGTCATGATCGATGCAAGGTTTGTTCATTTGTATGCAATGACCTGAACAGTTTTATAATGACCCAACAAATGGTCTATACAATCACGTGAATGCATAAGCATGTCGTTGATATTGTGAAGTGGTATGCCCACGCCAGATCTAGACTACAACATCGCATATCACAATCATGGATATACAGCCCCTTTCGAGCTAAGGATGCCTCATAGATTCTGTGTGTACAACACAGTTTTAAGGGACTTTCAACCGCTTGGAATTCATGCCCCGCCTTTATTTCTACTGAGGACACCACCATCTAAACAGGATGGTCCAAGGGCATCATCTTCGTGAACCTCCCTCCGTGGCACGATACCCACTTACAACTACCAATCCAGATACCCTCTATATATAATACAATATATATATATATAGGTATCCTTTGGTTCTTGAGGTAGCTATTAAATCACTTTGATTTATACATATATAGTCCCCCTTGGGACACTAGAGATCTTATCTCTCATTTGGGACTTATCATATAGCCTAAGTATCCTCACATTTTCCGTTTGTCCTTCTCAAAGGAGCTAAGGTAATCTGTTGTCCAAGTCCTCATAAGGATTGTACATGCATGTATGGCCATTAAATGCATGATATTAGCAACCAACACACCCCCCGACAGGGCCACTCTGTACCTCATTTCATCGGCGAGTGCGTCGGTGCCATCGACGACCCCCAACAAGGTACGAATGTGAGAACTCGTCGGTAGGTGCTCTCGGCAAACCAACTTTCCCACCGACCGGTCGTCGGCAGGTCCGTCGGTGCACCGAGGCACCCACCGACAGACACGATTTTTTGAGTTTTTCCTAGAATCGCCCACCTGTGTGTTTCATCCCATGTCTCCACCTAATTTCATGTTTTCTGGGAAAATTAGGTCTGAAAGATGAGGAAAAACATGAGCAAACATTTCAATAACTAAATCAAATCAATAATAAGCATTCAAATCAAAATCAAACAAAAGAACATCAATCAAACATCCATTTCAATAAAACTTAATCTAGAAACATGGAAATGTATTCTTCAATCAATACAAGGTGAGTATGATATCAGAAAATCATAAATCATCACCATATAAGCAGTTCAAACATTCAAATGAAGCAATAATACTCTAGAAATTTCAGAAATCCCAAGAATACACAAAGCAAATGTACACAATAAGTTACCTTCAAAATGCAAACCTCTTTTGCACGAAAATTCCAGGCTGATGAGTTTGAGACTCTCTTGCTAGCCTTCTTCCTCTCTTCTTCCTTGGAGCTCCCTTGGTTCCTTCTCAGCCAAAAATCAAAGTGAGGCTAGGGTTAGACAACCCTAGTCTAAAACCCTATTCTCAAGAAACAAACAATCTCAGCCCTACATTTGCCCTTGGATGGGAGAATGAATCTCAACCATCCAAGCTCATTCAAGAGTTGGGTCTAGTGTGTTGGGCAAGAGTACACTACAAGTGTCCTCAAGGGCTGACCACTAAATTGGCCAAACACCCACAAGAACCCAGAAATAACAAAAACGCCTCAAAGAGAAATGAAAGTAAATTTGAGGGGCATTACAGCCTACCCTCCTTAAAAGGGATTTCTTCCTTGAAATCAACAACCTGATCCTCCAAGAGGTAGGGGTACTCCTGACGGATGTGCTCCTCCAACTCCCATGTGGCATCTGACTCGCTGTGGTGACTCCACTGGATCTTCAACATTTGGGTCACTTTGGTGCGTAGTACTCGGTCCTTGCGGTCGAGAATCTTCACTGAGGTTTCTTCGTACGTGATGTCCTCTCGAATGGATATGGTCTGCCAATCAATGATGCTTGCAAGGTTGGGGTGATACTTCCACAGCATAGACACGTGGAATACGTTATGAACCTGTGACAAATCTAGAGGCAGGAGTAGTTGACGAGTATCTAATATTCATCCTTTTTAACCTATAACTTATGTTAGTTAGCTTTGATTTAATTATAATGAGAATGGATTAATACATATTTTATGTTTTGCAGGATAAATGAAGAAGAAAAAGGAAATAGCTTAATTCAAGCTATTGAAGGCTTTAATGAAGACACGAGCAATTGTTGCTGATCAAGGCCTCTTCCTAGGCTTAATATTACTTTGAAGATTATGAAGATAACGTATGGAAGAAGTCCAAGCAAATCCTGAACGGAGAAAGCCAAAGAAAAACTCAGAAAAGCACTTAGCAAAAAAGTCGATTGATCGATAGCAAAAGAAGATCGAGCGAAAGAAAAAAACGATCGAGCGAAATATCGATCAATCGGAAATGAAAGTCGATCGAGCGAATTGACCGATTTCCGCAACTTTAGCATAACGCAATCCCTGAATGATTCTGAGTTTGAATTCGATTGTATTCATTCTTTTTAGATAAGTTTGGTAAGAGAGTCTTAGTAGACAAGAACACTAATCGTTCTTGGAGAATTGTAATAGATTAGAATTAGGATTTTGAAAAGCACGAACCTGCTCTATTATATAGGGGAGAGGACGAACAGAACAGAGGGGATTATTCATCATCTCTTTTGAGTTTCATGATCATGGTTGGCTAAGTCTTTATACTTTGTTGAAGGAAACTGAAGCCTCAGAATTACTACAATTGTGAGATTTATTTGATCTATTTTATAATTCAATTCATTACTTTAGTATCGGATATTTTTCTGTTCTAAATTTTATGATTGTTTCGTTTAATTGCTAGGAAGGCCTACTAGTTTGTTATTCATTATAATCTACTTCTAGATTAAATATCAAATCCGAAATTGTTTGATCCCTCTAATTTGTGAAGTAACTTGGAATTAATGATTTGCTGCATCAGAAATCATTAGATCTTAGGAAAAATAATCGACTAGATGAAATACAACCGCTTGTGCTTGTGTTGTTTAGCTTCATTGATCTCACTAAATCTTAAAGCTGCTATTAGATTAAACCTATAGCCTTGTCTTAGGTTGTTTAATAGTTAGGATTAATTAGATCCGTGATATTAAAGTTTGAATTGATATTTTAGTATCAATGATCAGTTGTGGAAATTCTTATGGTGGATGTTGACTTAAACCAAGGTTCGTTTTCCTGATTAAATTCGATATCTCAATTTGGTTTTTCTGCAATTTTTTCACTTATTGTTAACTTTATTAAGCACAAAATTCCCCCTTAATTTAAGGTAGCATAAAAAGAATTAGATACCTCATTGTGGGATTGACCCTTACTCTCACTCCTACGTTAAGAGTATAGGATTCAATTTGGGTGCCTATGATAGCACGACCAGTAGTCTGTAGGCAACTTTCCCCACTCTCTTGATAGTCTTGAAAGGTCCCAAATATCTTGGTGCCAACTTGCCTTTCTTTCCGAATCGGAATACTCCTCTCATCGGTGAGACCTTGAGGAATTCCCAATCACCCACTTCAAATTCCAGCTTACGTCTTTCGGTGTCGGCGTAACTCTTGTATCGTCTCTGTGCTATGAGAAATCTGTCTCTAATCACCTTGATATTCTCGGTAGTCTCCAGAATGATATCAGGTCCCATGTCTATGGATTCTCCTCCCTCATTCCAGCATAAGGGTGATCTGCAGGGTCTTTCATACAATGCTTCGAAAGGAGCCATGCCGATACTAGCTTGATAACTATTGTTGTAGGAGAATTCCACCAACGGTAAGTGTTCGCTCCAAGATCCTCCGAAGTCAAAGACGCACGCCGTTAGCATATCCTCGAGAATTTGGTTCACTCTTTCTATTTGTCCGCCAGTCTGTGGGTGATAAGCCGTACTGTAGTTCAGGGTGGTGCCCAACGCTTTCTATAGACTCCTCCAAAACCGAGATAGAAAATGTGAATCTCTATCGGACACGATAGTGATTGGTACCCCGTGAAGTCTCACGATCTCCTTGACATATAGCTTGGCCAAGTCCTCAGTAGTAGCAGTCGTGCGGCTCGGAATGAAGTGTGCAGATTTGGTAAGGCGATCAACGATGACCCATAGTGTCACAACCAAAACTTAAAGGAAATTCACGTGGGAATCCCTTAGGTTCAAACCGCGACTCTTACCCCATATCCCTACGTGAGTGAAAAGTAATAAGAGCCAAACCAATTAAATTAATAAAGCTAAAAAAATTACTTTACTGAAATTAATCAAATAATTACTAAGTCTATTACATCCAAAACAATCAAGTCGATCACAGCGGAAAGTAAATAAGAAATAGCCTATTCTCATGTTTTAAAACAAATCTCAATTAACGAACCTATTACACATATTCAAGTAAAATAGACAAATGAATCTCCCTAATACATGGTCTACTAAAATAGACAAATAAATCCAAATGATATCTATTATCTTCATCTTTGACTTGGTCTCCACTTGATCTCCATGGTTCTGCTGTGTACTAACTAAAGATCCTGAATGGTTGCTCAAAAGGCGTCAGCTACACTTAGCTCGGTAAATAAATCAATTAATCAGTATTTTAGATTGGAAAAGGGTCAAACCCACTCTCCAATGATATAACATATATTAAAACAAAATATAAGTAATGATACGATAAGATGATATGCAATGCCATATGAATGCAGGTTCACTTATTAATGAATGCAATGCATGCTCATGCAACAATGAAAGGGTGATCACCAAGTGTGATCCATGCAAATACATATGCTGTGCAATCATGCATGCTGTTTAGTATTCGAATTATGTAACCCCCACACTAGACCAATCAATTACTGAGCAAGACGTCTTCTCGAACCGTCCCCCCATACAGGGCTAATCTCAGTAAGATATTCTATGTGCGCATCATGGTTTTAAGGGGTTTCAACCAAGATGACACAATTCCCCCACTTATTTTCGGTCAGGACAATGCAAAAATCCAAGGCGTCCATAATTGGACTAACCTCAGTGAGTCTTACATAAAGCGAATGCCAACAAAATTTCACTCGGCATCCGTTACGTATAATAATAGGCTATCGAGATGAGAACAATGGGGTAATATTGGGACGGCCAAATCCCTCAACCAAAATAATCAGTCGATCCGAGACTTCTTCACCATAGTATGATATTAGAATCATAACCACTATCAGTTAAATTAGTACCTTCAACTGATGTGAATGTCTGATGGTATGGTCATGCACATGACCAGAATGTGGTGATTAATGCAATCAGGCTATGCTGTGCATGTGTAGTGATGGTGCACACAAGCTAAGTATACAATGGGTGTACAATAGTGAAAATATCTTTAAGTGATCATTATGAAGTTATAAAACATGGTATATGCGTCATGATATAAATATTCATCACAATCATGTACGATGTACGAGAAAACATATGGAATTATCAATCAGTCATAACAATCCTCCAGGCATGTCCTAAATTGATCATAATTAACATAAAATTAGTTACAAGTGATCAAGAATTCAATACACATCATGAAAAATAAAATACCCAAACTTAGGTTGTCCGGCAGGCTAACCAGCACAACGGTTGGTCTGCTGGAGCCTAGGCAGAGGCTGGAAACCAACAATAGGCAGAATTTAATCCTACTGACAGGCTAACCGGTACACCGGTTGGCCTTTGGCAGGCTAGGCAGGGACCAAATTTCACAGGTGTAGACAAGTTTAGTCACCGGCAGGCTAATCGGCACACCGGCCCTAGGCAAAGGCTAAATTCACATGGTAAACAAAATATGTCCACCGACAGACTAACCGACACGCCAGTTAGTCTACCGGTGGGCTAGGCAGGACTCAAATAACATACAGGGTGTCTGGCAGGCTAATCGGCACACTGGTTGGTCTGTTGGATCCCATTTGGGTTAATCGACAGGCTAACCGGCACACCGGTAGTCTGCCCGTTTGCCCAAAAAATAGAAAACCTCCATTATTTTATATTTTAAATTATTTTTAGAAGAAATCATCAACAGAGACTCATAATAAAATCACATTCCGAATCTAACCCAATCAAAATATCAAACAAAACTTCAACTTACCTCCAAGAGGATGATCATGCTTGAAAAGTATGAGTTTTTAAATAAAATCAATATGTTCTTGATTTTGAATTAAAGTGCTATGTCATATTCACTGAATATGACATCTCACCTAAATCCAAATCCAAAATAAAGAATAATTAAGTTACTTACCTCGGCTGATCTTCTTTGGATCTTCTTCGGATCTTCTTCCTCTTTTTCTCAGTTCAAATCCGAACTGTTCTTCTTCTCCAAGCTCCTAGCTCCAGCTATCTTCCACACACACTTTCTCTCTCTTAGATTGAAGATTCACACGTCCCCTCTAGTGTATATTTAGTTTTGTGATGGGTCCCCTAGTTAATATGGAGTTATGCTTAGTTTAGGATTATGTATTAGTTAATATCCTATAGATTAGATTAGTTTAATTACAGTGTTCTAGATCGAGTATGAGTTATCTATTGGCCTTGGATTAAAGTGTTCTAGATCGAGTATGAGTTATCTATTGGGTTTATCCAACTTTAATCCTAATCAGATTTTAAATCTTTATCTTTAATCCTAATCATTAGATTAATCTAAATGTTCCTACGGAATCCTAACCATTGATTTTAGTTATCCTAATCTTAATTGGATTACCTTGTCTAGTCTAATCCTATTTAGCTTAGGATTGATTAAGGTTTATTTATCCCTAGATTAGATTAATGTGTTTTAATTATTATCTAATCTAGCTTCCTTATTAGTTTAGGATTAATTCCTTAATTATCTTATTTAATCCTAGCCGTTTAATATAGTTAGTTAAATTATGGCCTTTAGATCTACGTTCTTACTGATCGATAATTTAGTATTTATATTCTTTTCTAAGTCCCATTCTAATTAGAATCTAGATTATCCTTATTTAGTGTCCTAGTCTTACTTAAACTAGTCTTTAATTATCTTATTTAATGTGGAGTCCTAATATAACTAGTAGGCTTCATTTTTAAGCTGTTTGGGACTCGTAATAACTTTCTAACTCAAGTTTTCTAGAATGCTTTTTTAAAAACGAGATTAATTATGTTTTAAGTTTAAGTTGTGGGTTTTGGGCCTTAAGCCCATTAAGCTAATTAATAAATTAAGATCCTTACTTAATCACTTAAGCCCAATTAAAGTTTATAAGCCCAGTTCCTTTAATTAAGCCCAAGACTCATTAATTAACCCCAATACACATTAATTAAGCCCGAGACTTAATTAAAAAGCTTTAAACAATATAATAGTTTATTACATGTGTTTGTATAAGGTCCAAATATAATAATATAGATTAGGGTAGTATATGATTATTATATAAGTGTAAAGGATATAGCGTATCCTATTACTATTTCACCCTTGTATAAAAAGAATTTTTCTGTTTCAGTTTTTCGTGTTGTTACAAATAGCATGTCTTGACCTAACCGTTTCCGCGGTAACCCACAATGAAGTCCATGGAAATGTGCTCCGATTTCCACTCTCCGATCGGTAGCGGCTGAAGCGTACCTCCTGACTACTAGTGATCTGCCTTGACTTGCTAACATACTGAACAGCACACAGTGAATTTGGTGATGTCCGCTTTCATTTTCCTCTACTAGTAGTAACTCTTCAAGTCCTTGTACATCATGGCGTTTGTAGTGACCCGGATCCTTAATAGGATTTTTGTCTAAATTAATATGAGTTAATTATAATTAATAACATGGTATTAGTTGAATTAAATAAGCTTAAGGGGTGTTGATGATATAACGTGTAAGGAAGGGACTTTAGACAAACAACAAAGCAAGGCAGGGGGTTCATGAGTAATTAACTTTGGTTAGTAATGGACTAATGCATAATTAATTAACATTAGAGGATTAACCAATCAATAAATTAATAATATAAATAATAAGAGATGGGTGGGATTAGGGTTGCAAAAACCCTAATTCTCTACACACAAGGGCTGGCCGAAAATTCCAAGATAAAGAGAGAGAGGTTTTGGAGTTTTGAAAAGAAGAAGAAGAAAGGCTAAGGATTGAGTGTTCTTGATGAATCTACAGCAACCTAGGAAGGTTTTCCGGTGGATTTTGATAGTGTAGTGGAGATCTACAATCTAATATCACTGTAAGTAGATTATTTGGGTTCTTTGGGATGATTCCATAATGGTTAGTATGATTAAATAATTATAATAAGATGAGTTTTCTGATAAAATTTGCATGTATGTACTAATAGTAGAATTTCATGTGTAGATCTATGTTTTGATTTGATTTATATGATTTTAATGTATGGATGAATGTTTTGGTGTTATGAATGATGCATTTAAGTTTTGGGATATTTTAAATTTTAATCGGATAAATTTGAGGGAAAAAAAAATGAAGAACAGTTTGAATAATCGCAGGTTTCTGGGTTTCTGGGTCGAGTGCGATCGAGCACTCTGCGATCGATCGCCATGGGTTGCGATCGAGCGCAGTGCGATCGATCTCCAGGCAATTTTGATTGATCGCAAATGTGCAGGTGTCCCAGATTCGGTTGTTTTGATTTAGTATGGCTTGGCACGTGTGATCTAGGAGTCCAGGAGGGTTTGGGGAGCAATGTGGGACCCATTGGGGGTCTGTGGCGAGTTGTGTGGGCTATGGGCCTAGGGTGTAGCCATATATCAAGCTTGTGAGGCTTTGGGGTATGATGGTTATGACCTATGTGTTGGGCTTCAGAGCCAGATTTATGGGGCTGTATTACCTGTGTGGTTGTGATGAGATGGCTTAATGCCTATAGTAAATGTGATATTGGTGACTGTATGGTTAAAGAGGTTAGATGCTCCAATTCTTGTCCAAAGGTTAGGATTTTGACATCTTAAGTTAGATTAAAGTTCTAGAGACTTGACTAAGTTTTAGGTTAGCGTGGGTGCTTAGATGAATCTTTGTGACTAGCTATCTAGGGTTTAGTGGTGACTTCCCAACTAATCTATAAACTGAACCACGTGTTCAGAGTTGCGACTCTAATGCCTTGGATGGACTATAGGTGGCTAGAATGGATGGTTTTGGATTTTTTTATCGACTTTGGGATGGATGTGATGGTTTCTAAGGGTTTATCGACGTGTATGGGTGCGTGGATAAGTTGTCTTTAGACATTATCACTAAAGTCCTATTATGTGTTTTTGTGCATCATGGGAAGGCTTATGATGTATTCCAATGGATTGTTGCGTGTATGAGCGCGTAACAACTTTCACGGGAATTTATCGTTGGTGTTTCCTAGCGTAGGCATTCATACTATGGTTAGGTGTAGCCTGGAGTGTGCCTTGATGAAAGAGAAAGGGGTAGCCGAGTCCTCGCGGGTTGCAAGTCCTAGAAAAATGGGAATATGGAACATAGGTTCAAGGGAATTGTGGTTGGGATCGAAGGGCACTTAGCACGGCATCTAAACATAGGCATTACTGCACATCATCATCTTGCATTCCTGGATTGAGCATATTAGAGCATTTGTATTTCATTCTCGCATCATATCACCTCATATCATATCTTGTCATCTACTTGTATATGTTGTTTTACGATTGATTTATCGGGTTATTTTTCGGATTTCATACTTGTTGTTATGTGATTGTTCTCGTTTACCTGGATCATGCTTATTGAGTATTCAATACTCAGGCA
>JAUPMG010000011.1:1396039-1409009 GCA_031762675.1 Pachysandra terminalis
CTGTGAAAGGAGATATCCTTACCTGAACACCACTACCACCTCCTCCCCCGCCTGTGCCACCGTCGCCACCATCATCACAATCATCATCATCCTCTCCACCATCATCACCAGCAGTACCCTGTGCCACTGTCGTACACAAATCAGGTGAAATAAATTTGATTTGGGCAGAAATCACCAAAACAAATGAAGAGGGGAGGAGAAATTATCTTTAGAATGGTTTTAGGTGGAAATCTGCTCGATTTCCCCCTTAAATAGGCGACATGTTGCACGCGCGACATGTCGCCCATTTTACGTTAATGCCCTTAAGTGGGTGACATGTCGCCCATGTCACCCGACATGTCTCTGACCCTTGCAAATATCGTGGCGACTTTGTCAGCATTAACGACATGTCGGTGATGTGCCCAAGTCGACCCAAAACGACATAAGGGTCTCATGTCGTGTCACCCCACTCGTGAATGACGACATGGGCGACATGTCGCCCACATTGCATTCCCTGGTTACTAGACACCAAATCCCCAATCACCTCTTTCAATCTATTAGCAAGAACTTTGGCTATGATCTTATACACGCTGGTCGTAAGGCTAATGGGTCTAAAATCCTTAGTTCTCACCGCTCCTTTAACTTTAGGAATGAGTGCGAGGAAGGTACAATTGGTTGCTTTGTTAATAATCCCACTTAAGTGGAACTCCTTGAAGACCCTCATCAAATCGTCCTTAATACTGTCCCAACAATCCTGGAAAAAAGCCAAAGTAAAACCATCGAGACTAGGCGCTTTATTTTTGTCAAGTTCCCACACCGCCTTCTTAAGCTCTTCTAATTCCAAGTCTCTATCTAACCAACCCACTCTACTTACCTCAATTTTTGGGCTCTCCAACCTACTAAGATAAAAAAACCCAGCTTTGTTCTGAAGAGTAAAGTTTCCTAAAAAAGTCAGATAGCTCCTTTTCAATGCCGTTAGGATCCTCCACTAAACCAGACTCGGTCATCAACATAGAAATCTCATTCTTTTTCTTCCTAATATTCGCCATTTTATGAAAAAATTTTGTATTACCATCAACTTCTTTGATCCAAAGGGCTTTAGATTTTTGTCTCCAGCACATCTCCTCTTTTCTAAGAATCTCCTCAAGTTCTTTTTTCATCCTTCTCCTACATTCCGAATCATCTCCATTTAACCCTAAATCCTCTTCCTTATGATAAAAAATTCCAATATTCTCCATCAGCTCCTTTTTTCTATCCGGGATCCATCCAAAAACCTCCTTATTCCACCCCTTGAGCTTGCCTTTAATATCTTTTAAAGCCCTCATGAACTTAATTCCTTCCCATCCCCCCAATGAGGGCAAATCTTTCCACCAATTACTAATCAGATCTTTGAAATTAGGATGAAGGGGCCACATGTTCTCAAATCTAAACGGAGGGGGGCCACCCAAAACGCTCCTATCAGTGGTGACCAAAAGTGGGGTATGATCAGAAATAGGTCTGGGCATCACCCTCAGAGTAGTATGAGGAAAGTGGGACTCCCAACTGGGCGACACAAGAAACCTATCCAATCTACAACATACAAGTCTCTCCTGAAGATTAGACCAAGTAAAAAGACCCCCTTGCAACGGATAGTCAAACAACCCAACCTCATCAATAAAATCAGCAAAATAAACCCACATCAGAACTCTGAATAGCTTTCCATGCAAAATGAGAGGTAAATTTCCCAGACCTTGAAGGCTTCCAAATCAATCTGTATGGTCTTTGAGTGATGACCACATTAGTAGAAAGAAGTTTATCCGCAGCTTTAGGGATAAGAAGAGTTCTGATCAATTGAATATTCCAGTCACCTTCCTCGTCCATCATATCAATAAGTTTGGCATCCGAACTAATAAGATTAGTATCTGCCGCATTGAAGACCAAAGGAATAGGGTGTAACCAGTGATCGAACCAAAAAGAGATCTCCACCTTATCAACATGCCAAAACGAATTATCAAGGACAAAATCCTTAATCGATAAAATGCATTTCCAAATAGTAGACGACATAGTATAATTATGATCACCATCTAAACTCTTACCCTTAAGGTACTTAGAATTAAGGAGCTGTGCACACAAGCTTTTATTCAAAAGAGTATTCCAAGCGATTTTCGAGCGAAGAATGAACATTACATCCTTCATTGACCGAAAACCAAGACCACTGTCATCTCGAGCTCTAGCTAATCTATCCCACTTCATCCAGTGGCGCTTAGTGTGAGAAAAACCAAACTTCGATAAGACTACACCTCTAGGAAATCCCATTCAAGCCTACCATAGGCTTTAGCCATATCCACCTTGATAACAAGATTGCCTCCAAAACTTTTACTATCAATATGAGACATCAATTCTTGAGCAATGATAATATTATCATGAATGGGCCTTCCTTTGGTAAAAGCCCCTTGTTCCTGTGATATAATAAGAGGAAGAGCAATTGCTAATCTATCATTCAGAATCTTAGATATGATCTTGTAAGAAAAATTGCATAAACATATAGGCCTGAAATCAGAAAACTCCCTCGGCACTTTGATTTTGGGAATAAGGGCCATATAGGTGGAAGTATAGCTCTTAGGAAGAACCTCCCCAAGGAAGAGGCTTTGAACAGCATTGATCACATCACACTTGATGATATTCCTACATTTCATAAAGTAGTGGCCAATAAAACTATCTGGTCCAGGAGCACTGTCCGGGTCCATAGAGAAAACATCAAGAATCTCCTTCTCATTAGGAGTATGCATAAGCATATGATTTTGCTCTTCCAAAATAATATTTGGAATAGCGCAAAGATTATCATCGTTCACATTATGTGGTTGAGAACTAGTCATATTAGAAAAGAAGATTTGAGCATCTCTAGCAATAAGACTAATATCATTAGTTTACTCACAATTAAGATGCTTAATATCAGATAGAGTATTTATCCTCTTGCGATTTGCTATGTCGTTTACGCCTCTAGGCACGTGTATGAATGAGGCATTCAGAATATTGCCAAGGTAGCACGCCAAACGGACCTGATGAGAATCTCCATGGGCATGTGCCTATGTCCCCTATCCATGAGATCACTGATGCCGAATCTTCCTCTATCTCCGAAGTGTCAATGCCCATGTCCTTGGCCTCTTTCAGGCATGTCAGGAAAGCATATGGCTTAGCCCAAGATGAATCTCCCTCGCCTTAAGGGTCCACGAATACGCCTAGAATATGACCATTATGATCTCTAAACTCCCCTACGCCAGAAGGCCCATGTTTTCCAACTGAAGAGCCATCAAAGTTCAGTTTGACTACCCTGAGACGTGGAGGAGCCCATTCGGGCCTAAGGTTTGACCCCTATGGTGATGTGCAAGCTACAATGCTCCAACCCTTGAGATATCTGACATTGGAATGCCTTTAAACTCTGGCAGCAATGACATCCATGCGACTACTGGAAAAGTAATCGAATCAATGATGGTTTGTGTACTACTCGCTCTATCCTCAAAAATCTTCTTGTTTCTCTCTCCAAATCCCCAAAAAATCGCTATGAATAGTGCCCTGTACATCATTTGGCCTCTCCTTCCCCACTGGAAAGCTCCACTGC
This sequence comes from Pachysandra terminalis, assembly GCA_031762675.1. NCBI lineage: Eukaryota > Viridiplantae > Streptophyta > Magnoliopsida > Buxales > Buxaceae > Pachysandra > Pachysandra terminalis. The sequence continues at coordinate 1,399,617 of JAUPMG010000011.1, forward strand.
ATTAGGAGTGCCTTGATATGTTGTGGCATCACCCAATGCACCCCAAACTGATATAAAAAGAATGAGTTGAAACGCAATGAGTTGAAACGCTCGGTTTGGCCATTGATTTGATGATGATTAGTTGTTGAGAAGTCTAACGAAGTCCCAAGTAGCTTGAATAGATCGGTCCAAGATTGTCCTGTGATCATGAAATCTGTGTCACTGATAATGTTTTGAACCATACCCTAATACTTCACCACATGCTTCGAAAACAAGTGGGTCGTCTCTTCTTCCGAGGAATGTCTAGAAGTGGAAATAAATGTGCCCTATCTCGAAAACGATCCACCACAATAATTATAGAGCCAGACTTCCCCACTTTTGGAAAAGCAAAAATGAAATCCATGGAAACACTCTGTCACAGTCATTTAGGAACATGCAATGGTTCTAGAACTATCAATTACTTGTCCTGCTCATGGTTTTAAATTTCAACTATAAGAGAAATTTCGCACCTTTGGAACAAGGAAATTTCGAGGGAAACTTTTAGCTAAATTTCACTATTTCACGATATTTCCTATAAAAGGTTTGTAGAAAAATTTCAAGGTAAGAGTAATATCAATGTGAGAAAAATTATATTAAATGTTTTGGAAAATTTAAAACCATGGTGCAACTTTACCTTTTGTTGGCGTACAAGGCTGGTGTTTGCGAACTTTGCAACATCATCTCGCATGTTCAGCCATTAGTACCTCGAACTAAGAGTGCAAATGTTTGGTGTCTTCCAAGATGACCCCTCACAAATCAGCTTCCTTCAAATGTCCTCGTATTGAGGAACATATATGCCCTCGCCTTTGGTATAAATTGACCTATTCTCAACCAAAAAAGACACCTCTTGCCACAAACAGCACTTTGGCATGGGGATCCATCTTCATGCCTTTATCAATACGATCATGACGTGTAGGCCGCACCTGAGTCATAGTCATACGCTCACCGTGCACCAATGCTTCTAGCTGATCCTTGCAGCTAAGGTATCCGCCACTTGATTGGTCCTGCCTAGCTTGTTCTCAATCACATAGTTGAATTCAACCAACTGTTTCTTCCAATGAGCTTGCTTGGATGTTAGCTTCTTCCGCATTATGAAGTAATATATGGCCAATGCAAGTGATACTTCCATACTCGTAGCTATGCACCATTGCGAGCAACTGTTCTTGAGTTGTATAGCTGCGTTTTGTCTAGGATAGGTTCCGACTCTTGAAACCAACAGGAAGATTGTCTTGCTAATTTGAGGTATCAATGTGTACTTCAAATGGTTTTAATAAGTTAAGTAGTGCAAGACAGGATCTTGTGCCACAACTTACTTTAGTCCTTTGAAGGCATCTTGGTAATGCTTAGACCACCACACCCATGGCCTATTATTTTTCAATAGATCAGTTAGAGGCATGGTTTTGGTGAGGGCCTCAATGAATCTATGGTAGTAATTCACGAGGCCTAATTAAATCCATAACTCGGTCATTTTCACAGGTGGATGCCACTCCCATATGGATTTGAACATCTCCATGTCTATATTGATCTGTACCTCGCCCACAACATGGCGAAAGAATTCAGTACCCCGCTGCACAAACGAAGACTTTTCCTGCTTCACTTACTAGTGATTCTTTGTATCATCTCTAGCATGGTGTGGAGATCCCTAACAGGCTCCTCTAATGTCGAACTATTAACAAAGATTTCGTCCAAGTATACCACTACAAACTTGCGTGCAGAGTGTGGTTGGTATGGTCGTTAACCCAAACGACACACCATGAACTTGTATTCTTTGTACCTCATGATGCAAGTACTCTTGGGCTAATTAGTTGCCTTGATGCGATTCTGGTAGTAGCATGACTGCAAGTTGATCTTAGTGAAGTAACTTGCCAAACCAAGCTGATCGAACAAATTGGCAATTGTGGGATTGGGTACGTGTTCCTCACTATCACCTTGTTCAGCATCCTATAATCAACACATAGCTTAAGACTCCCATCATGCTTGTGCTAGAAGAGCATGCGTTCTCATATGGTGCCATTTTTTCCTAATAAAACCTGACTCCAATAGCAAACCCAACTAACGAAATTCTGTTAACTTCACAGGGGCCATTCGATAAGCAGCTTTACGTAGACTATGTGGTACAAGTGACTTGTCAACTCCTTCAGCATGAGCAATGGAACAGCCCCATCCGATTTTCCTCCTTATTTTCATATCCCCCTTCTAACACCTGAACATGCATAGCTTTTTGTGCAATTGTGGCTTGCAAGGTATCTAGGGCCTGTTTCTATAGGAAAGCCAAACCTTGTGTGGTTTGTCATATAGGTAGCATGCAATCCTGCTGTGGCCCTTAATAAGCTATTAGATACTGACTCCTTCCGTCCATTATGCCTCCCAATCCCCTTATTGTGTTTGAATGGCCTCCCTAAAGCATCCGTAATATCCTTTTTCTTGGTGGCATCCCCTACTGGTGTAAAGTCTGTCAACCGCTTAGTTCCCGCCTTTGTAGTGGCTAAGTCTTGGAAACACTGCTCTTCAACTCCATCGGTGTCCGCGACTTGAGCCTTTCCAATAACTAGAATAGATTGTTTTTCTCTAACAAATCCTTTATGCCCAACATCAAAGTCAAGAATTGCTTAATGTACTCATGCACAAGGCCAGTATGGTAAAGCCGTCGCAAGTTTTGCCTAGCTGTGAACTCCTCATTCTTAGGAAAGAATTGGTTCTTCAACTCCTTCTTAGGGTCCTCCGATGTGCCAATCTTGCATCGTCCCTAATGAATCTCTTCATATCAAGTAAACCACCATAGCTTGTCATCACCCTACAAGTACATGATTGCTATCAACACATTTGCCTCTTCTAATTCTTATTTGATCAATTGGAAATATTATTCCTTGTCAAATAACTTCTCTAGCTCCTTTGCATCTCGAGCACCTCTTTTATGCCCTTGGCTTTGAGACCCGCATAGTGGTATTATCCTCAAAAGTTGTCATTGCTAGCATTGGATGAGCAAGCCAGCTTCACAAGCAAATTGACCTTGCGGTTGAGATTTTTGATTTGTGCCTATAGAGCACTCATTGTGCCTCTCACGTCCTCATTAAGTGCATGCCTTTCAATCCTTGGTTCTCCTACTCCAAGGTACCCATGTATTTGTGCAATTGAGTAGCTGCAACCCATCAATTTCTTCCAAGCAATGTTCTAGTTTTTTCATGCTCTCGTTGAGTTGAGCAACATCATCGCGAATGCCACGACTTTGAGATTTCTATGCCTCGGCCTCAGTGCTTGTTCCTTGTCGTACCTGCTATTTCAGGCTTAGTAGTGTTTCTCTAATACCAACTGTCACATGCAAATATTTTTCATTAAGCCCTTTCAGCACTGGCACGCCAAAGAGTTAGTATATGTAGCGCACAAAGAAACAAGCACAAAGCCAAGAGCAAAGGATGTAAGAGAATGTTTTATTACTATATATGAAGGACAACTACAAAGAATACTAGCCTAGGATGCTAAATGGGCAAGTTGTATAACAATGGTCACTTGCAAGCCCATTAGATTGGTAATTTAGTATAATCACCCCCTTTATAAGGTGGATGCTAAGCTTATGGTTTTAAATATTGATATATCCCTCGATATACCGAGCGATATATCTTCTTTCATTGGGTCACATATAAATCCGAAGTGTATTGTAATTTCATAACTTATTGGGGATATGTGATGACATCGAGCAATATATCCTGTTTGTTAATATGCTTCATTCATTCTAGGAGGTCAAATAAGGGGGAATTTCGTCAGTTTTCCCCTACTTTGGCCACATCTTTATGAAAAATCCTTTATACCCTTAACCGTTGAAATTTCATTCAAAATGACTTATTATGTGAATTTGTCAACTCATCGATTTAAAGCTTGTCTTGGCAAAGATTTACCGAGATTTGATGTGTTCTTCCTTAAAATTTCAAAAAATATGTAAATATATGTTTGAACTTATTTTTTAGTTTTATTTGGTTCATTTTGCGTTAAACTATAAGGATATGCATGCCAATTCACATATGTAATGGATTGACATGCATTTCAATATTGATTACTAGATTTGAGAGCTTGAAACATTGAAAGGTTTTTGGAATATTTTATTTATTTAATTTTTTTTAGGTACCCTCTTAATTATTTATGTGTATATTAGAAGGCCGATCTACGTGTTGGTAAAAAAAACGTTAATTTTTGGATTTAAAATTCTATAGTTAAATTATTTAAAATATGTTTATTTTTCTAAAAGAGACTTATAGTGGTTTTTGATGTTTGATATATAAACTATTTGTATAATGAAATTGTAACCGACTGTTAAATTTTTTATCAAACAAATATTGGCAAGTTATATATTGAAAATCATTTTCTAGTTGATAATAAAAGTAGTTTTAAAAACTATATAAATATGAAAAATTCATAAATGGAGATTTGTAATGGATAACTAGTTAGACAATTACTAGCTAACTATGTATGTTTTAGGTTGTTATTAAACTAACATTTTATTAATGAAATAATTTTTGCAGAAAATTCAAAAAATCTAAAAAAGTTCTTGCTTTCATTTTGTATTTATATTGTATACTCATCATTATCTCAATCTAAAGGCTTTTATCTATGTATCTTGGAGTATTTGAATGACTGAATATGCATGATCATAGTGTAAGGGATCAGTTTCGGATCGGGGATCGTCCCGGTCCAAAATCGAGTTGGATTGCCGATCCAACTTTGGATCAGACGATCTAGAAAAAAAGCAATTTAAAAGATTAGTAAAACCATTTATTCTGGTCAAGCTTGTTAATTTCTTGTGGCAGACTAGAGAGCCCTCTTATAACCATGTTTGGCTGGTATATATATTTAATACTCCCTCTCTCTTAGCCATACAATTTCTTTATTTCTGCTTGATCGTACTAAGGTAACGGAGACTTTTCTTGAGTTGGTTTTTTTTTTTTGGATTGAATGCAGGAGATGGAGTTTGATTGGAGTTTGGTGTTGGGATCTATAGTAGGATTCTGTGGGTTTGCGTTGGAGTTAGGGGTGGTGGAGTTTTCGTCCATTGCTCACATTGATCATTGGCTTCGACCCCAAGACCTCTATTTTCCATTTCTAAATGTCTGTAAATTGGTCCCGGGCTTTATTTTTTATTTTTATTAAGACGTGGGCCAGACGATCCAGTTTGGATCGCCTGGTCCGAGTCATTTTTTTGGGATCGACCATGGCTCACGGCTCGTCCTTGGTTGATCCTGAGTTGGACCGGCCGATCCTTTACGCTATGCATGTTAGTATACTTGTGAAACATTATCCAAGTGAGGATACATCCAAACACGACAAGGAAGATGCAAGTCAAGTCTTTCATGGTGGATGTAGTTAGCTTACTAGGCACCAAAGTGTCTCCACTGGAACCCATAAATGGGTCCAAAGTCACCCTCTTCTCTATCTGCAAAGCCAATGCTGAGATGAAGATGTATAAATATAAAAGTTAGATTTGCGTGTTGACAAAAAATTTAAATTTATTAAAGTAAATTGCATTAGACATGAAGTTGCCTGTGAAGGTAGTCCTTGGATGTATTTCCATCCCATATATGAATGCATTTTTCCTGTAGGACCTGTTTACAGTTAATTATTTTTTTAAGTAAACTCACTTTTAACCTAATTTAAGGGACTTGTATAAAGAATATCTCTAAAATAAAACAGTGTGAACTAGACTTATGTTAAGTATGACCGCTCCACCTCCCCCCAACCATCAAACTATCGAAAAATTATGAAATGGATATATTTCACCCAAACTGATGAACACATTAATGCCAAAAGTTAGTTTGAAGCAGCACAAATGCTCAACAAATATCACATAAGCTGCAAAATTATGCATTCTAAATGTTGGCTCAGCATTTTAATTGAAATTGGACTTTGTTGAAGAGTTTCACCTTGTGCCCCCCCCATCTAAATATAAGTTATAGACCACAAGGGCACAGGCTTATGAACAAGTTAAACACACAATGATCTTCCATGTGCTAAATTCTGGATTGTTAAACAAACTATGAGAAAAAGAGAAGCACAGGTTCATGGATACTTAATTATTTTATTACCTTTGCATTCGTTGAACCATTGATGAACCACAAGTTCTTCAACAACACCTCGCCAAAATACTTTCTATGGAACCAAAAGATAACCATTGATCACAGACTACAAAAAGTAATTGAATTTAAAAAGAAAAAATGCTTTTCCTAAATAAATCAAAAGAATGTTAGGACAAAAAGAACTTGAATAAAAAGCAAGCTAGTACACATGTTCCAACATACAAACTATCCGATTATAGAGCACAAAAATCCCAGTTTCAATCTAAGTTACCAAAAAAATAAAAAATAAATAGCAGGAAAAAAATACAGTAAAACTTGCAATTTGTAAAATAGAACTGATACCTTAGTTGTAAGAAGTGGGAAGGATTTGTGCAGATTAAACCGCATCTGTGGATGAAATAAACGGGAACAACTAATGTTATATAAGTCAATCAATTATGAAATACTAATGCATAAAACAGAAAGAAGCTCCAGAGGGAAAAACCGAATGAAATTAGTTAATCTGGATTTGACCTGGCAACTAAATTTTGACAGCGTACCAGTCCCTGTTCTGTCATCCTTCTCAGTGTAATTTGAGACGATATCTTGAACTAGCCTCAAGTACATATATGTAATAACCCAACCAAAATATAGGACTAGTCTGTAATTAATAAAAGTATAGGAGTTAGGGTGTAATTAAAATAGGAGTTAATTTAAAATTTTAGTAAGTTAGCTACAGGTTTGACTTTGACTGTTTGTGATTGGTGGGTTGCACTATCGGAAACTAAGGTGCTTCACAAATAATCATAACGTTTTAAGTTATAATGTGTGGCTAGGATCTTGTAGGAACTTTCAATCTTAATCTAAGGGCTGGTATTTAATTTAGATCGATCATAACTTAAGTAGGCTCCAATTAGATAAGATAATAGATATATTAATCCTAGACCAATTAGAAATCAGATTAGATAATAAGTAATCTATTATGACTAGGATTAATAAGAGTTATAACTTAATTAGGATTCTACTTTAATAGATAATTAAAGACCAGTTTAATTAAGACTAGGATAATAATCAATGGGAACACTTAGATTAATGTAATGTTTAGGATTAAAAGGAAAAGACATTAAATCTGAATAGGATTCAAGTAAGATAAAACTAATGATTAATTCAACTAGAACTATGACACTTTAATCTAAAGGCTAGCATTAAACTAATCTAAATCTAAGGGCGATAAACTAAAGCATAATCCAACTTAGATAACAACTCCTAAACTAAATAGGAAACCATAGGAATTCTATATAAGAACACTAGGAGTGGACGTGTGATTCATATTCAAGAGCGAGAGAGAGAGAGAGAGAGAGAGAGAGAGAGAGAGGAGAAGAAGAAGAAGATTGCTGGAGCTGGAGTTAAGGAAGGACAAGTTCAAAACTTGAACTAAGGTGAAGAAGAAGAAGATCCAACGAGCAGCAAAGGTAAGTAATTCAATTACTCTTTATTTTTGATTTGGATTTAGGTGAGATGCCATATTCATTGAATATGACATAGCACGTTAATTCAAATTGAAGAACATTTTGATTTAAATCTAAAAAATTAAAACTATTAGCATGATCATCCTAGCAAAGGTAAGTTAATTATTTGTTTGATATTTTGATTTGGTTTGGTTCGGAATTTGATTCATTACGAGTGTTAATTAAAAGTTTTGGTTAAAAAGGACTTAATTTATGAAATTCGTGAAGTTTGCTGGTTTCTGGGCAAACTGGCAGGCTACTGGTGTGCCGGTTAGCCTACCGGCGGACCCAGGGGGCATCCGGCAGCCTACCGGTGTACCGGTTAGCCTGCCGGATCTCCATGTGTTGTTTTGGTGGCATTGTTTAGGCTACTGGTGGACAACCGGTGTACCGGTTCGCCTACCGGGCCACAGTGTGACCTCAGGTGTGCTTCTGTTTAGACTGCCGGTGGCCAACTGGTGTACTGGTTAGCTTGCCGGTCAGTTTTAGTAAACCTGTATATTGAATTGAACCCTTTGTTTAGACTGCCGGTGGCCAACCGGTGTGCCGGTTAGCCTGCCTGTCAGTCATGTCCCTGTCTGGTTAGCCTGCCGGACAGGACCGATGTGCCGTTAGGCTGCCGGAACTGTCCTGGCAGCTAGCTTAGATTTGTTTGTTGTTTGTTATGCATTGATTGGACTTCCTAATATATCCTAATTGATTATATGTTGATTATGATGATTTTATGATATAGTTGGATGGCTGATTTGACTGATTGATAATTTTATGTGTTTTATCATATGTTAATCATGATTTGACTTGATTTGAATACCATGGAGCATATACCATGACTTATACATTCATATTGATTATTTAGAGTTATTTCACTATTGTACACTTATTGATTGTTTAGTTAATGTGCACTTACATTACACTTGCACATCATAAGCCTTATTGCACTATTGACCATAATCTGGTCTTGTGCTTGACTATACCATCATATCTTCACATAGGTTGAAGTTTATGATTTAACCGAGAGTTATTGTGATCTGAATGTCAGGATATGGTGAGGAAGTCCCGGATGGACTGATTTGCATGGGTTGAGGGAGTCGCGATCCCAATATACTACATTATTATTTGATCTTGATAGCGTATTATACGTAACGGATGCTAAGTAAAATTCTGTTGGCATTCGGGTCATGTATGGCTCACTGAGGTTTTGATCACATTGTGACACCTTGGTTATATTCCCGTGACCGAAAATAATTGAGGCGATTGTGACCTCTAGGTCGAAGCTCCTCGAAACTATGATGCGCACATAGAATATCTTACTTGAGTTGCTCGTATAGGGGGAATGGTTCATTACGGCATTCTGCTCAGTAATTTATTGGTCTAGTGTGAGGCATACAATATTCGAATTCTGAACAACATGCATATTTGCACAATATATGTTTTTGCATGAATCATACTTGGTGATTACCCATTCATTGTTGCATGAGCATGCATTGCATTCATAATCTGGACTTGCATCACATTGCATACACGTTCATTAATTACATATTTATCATAGTATTGTTGTTTGGTCTATGGATTATCATTGGAGAGTGGCTTTGACCCTAATCAAATCTTAAATACGGTTTAATTGGCTTATTTATCGAGCTAAGTGTAGCTGACGCTTTTGAGCATAACAATTTCAGGATCTTTAGTTAGTGGACAGCAGGGCCATGGTGATCAGGATGGAGACCAAGGCAAAGATGAAGACCTTACTATTTATTAGATTATTGTTTGATGGTTTTTAGTAGAATATGTAATAGGGTTATTTATTTAGATTTATGTAATTAATTATT
>JAUPMG010000011.1:1421749-1440285 GCA_031762675.1 Pachysandra terminalis
TACTTTTGATAATGCTTAAAATATTCCTAAATCATTTCCCTGTCATGTATATTGACTTCTAATCCTATATTTGAGGCTGTGATGTTGACTGGATAAATTAGCCCGTGAAAGTTGTCTGATTTATTCTAATGGGATTCGAACATCCAAACTTTTTATTGTTCTCCTTTATCATCTCTTCTAATGATCATCAGCAACTTAATTTGGTAGGTATACTTCTTCGATTGCATCTGAATTTTTCATTACATCTTATTGCATCTGTTTGACAGCTTGACATAATTTCCCAAGATTGAAAATTATAAGCCTGTAGTACTGCACCGGTAGATTTCATCGCCACTATAGCTTTCATAACCAGTGGATCATGTTGTAGGCCATGTATGTGATTCTCTGTCATTGGATCCGTGGTCTCACTGTTGTCCTGAGACAGGACAGCAATTTTCTTGCCTGTAAGTTTTTTTTTCTTCTTCTAGGAGAGTTCTTTAAACAGTCAATTTGGGAAGAAATGTTATACAGTTGACAATAATATTTGTTCTTTCCCGCAGTGGATGCAACCTTGCTTCACAATGCTGCAACTCATATGAATTTTGTGTTTCTTGCTGCCTAAACCCACAAAGAGTATCCTCCAAAGCACTGATTGTTTTTTTTTTTTTTTGAATTCCGTTTATATCATATTGCAAATTATAACTTATTGCTTCACAACATGGAATTCCTTTTTCAGACACAAAGAGAACTTGCACTGAAGGTGAAGATTGCAAAACCAGTAACTGCAGGTGATATTTTAGTTACAGAAAGAAGACTTTTGGGGTAGTTCTAGAAAGGACATTTATTCCTGCCTCTAATACCTGATGGGGATGTAAGTAGGGATTTTAGAGATCCCACTTGATACATTTTATCTAAGAGATCCCCAAGTTCTTAAACCAACTGTCTGAGATGTTTGTAACCATCTGATCGACTGCTTTCATTTGGATGATCGGGTCATAAATTGACAGCTGTTCCAAAGAAGCTGATAGATGGGTTGTTATATTCATCTGAATACTTATTTTGATCATGTTCTCTCCTAGCAGAAAACTGTGATTGGTGGATTCTGATTCCTGTTTATTTGTTTTGCATGTTTCAAAGCATATGGACTAAGGGGAATTCCCATGAGTATACTCTCTTGATTATGCACCTGAGATGGAATATTGTAACAATAGTATGTATCCATCTGTCTATGGACAGGGACTTATGCAAGTGTTTTTGATTTTTGTACTGGGAGATGCCGTCATGATTCTCAGAGTTTGGTAAGTAATTTCATTGTTTTCTTTGATGATGATCCCCAACTTTCTTCAGCATTGCAGACCATAAATAGAAGTGATGATTATGCCATTTTAATTTATTTTTTAGGGAAAATTACTAGCAGCTTCCTTGCTTTGAATTTGTGGACTATCTGCTGCTTAAAAGTAGCAAAATGACCATGAGATGCCTGCTTTTCACCACCATTAATCAATAAAAAAAGGAGTTAGTTATTTGTTGAAAGGAGACGAAAGCTCCTTTTAACACCCTTGGTTCTAAGTTTGTTCATTTGACATACAGGGTTTGGGCTTATCTATTTAGTATCCATAACCTTGACCATTTATATTGAAACTAAATACATTATCTTTGATGGTCAGTGGCCTGTTAAATAAGATTGAGAACATTATATATTTCTTCAAATAATCTTTAACATTTGGAAATTCCTAAATTTGTGTACTTTGTAGACTTTGTGACAGCTGGTCAACATTTTTAATTCCTGACCAGTATAACAAGTTCAAGGTCTTTTGGTTGTAATCAAAATTTGATTGACCCCATGAAATGACTGGGCAGGCTCAGCCAATGTGATACATTTTTTTTTGGTTATCTGGGCTTTTTCTTTTCCATAGTCTTTAAGGTTTAATCCTCTACCCAATGAGCATGGAATGTTACGAGGTGCCTAAGCCATATTTTCTGCTTCTATAGACGATATCTTTAGGTGTTGGTAAAGGTTGTGATGAATAAAACCTTAACTCCAACAGCTGCTATTCACCGGTCAAGCTGATTATCATTCCATGTTTGTAAATCATTTTTGCGATCAGAAGAAAATGGGCATTGATTTGTTTAAAAGAAAACAGTGAGACAACCTTAGAGCTCGGTGCAGTGGTCTAATTTGAGGTCCCTAAATCTGCAACATTTCTGTCATTGGAGGTGGCTCTAATAGTAAACCTTCTGTGAAACGTGGATACCTGTTCCGACACAAAGCAAGCCCATAGCTTAAGAGTGTTTATCCTTCCTGACCTCGACTCATATCACCTCTGCTTGTCAGTTAACCTTCCCTAACTGAGAGCTAAGCTTTTACCTTGCTTTGATTGGCATGAATAACTCTTCACCATCCTCCTCAGCCACCCCTTCAATGTTGTCTCCCGGCAATGGCATGCTCTCATCCCATTTGGCCAGCATTGCTTGCTTCACTTGCGTTACACAAACCAGTGTCTGGACACTGCCTATCTCCATATTCTACAAGGCAGAATAACAATTCACTGTGCAATGTTTTCTACTTACATTAACTTGCGTTATACAAATCAGTTAAGCTTAAATGGATGTTTGAGATTGAGAGGTGGGATGGGGTATGGACACTTCAAGAAGGTGGGTTTTTAGTTATTTACATCAATGAGGGTTAGTGGTGGGATGGGGTATGGACACTTCAAGAAGGTGGGTTTTTAGTTATTTACATCAATAAGGGGTAGTGGCAGGATTTATGTTCCTGTGAGATGGGGACTCAACGTATGCTCATCCCCAGACCTAGCAGTAGAGGGTTCGAGACGAATGTAAGTTATCCGTGGCTGAAGATTGAATGGGAAATGAATCCTTTGCAGAGTTTGGCAATCAAGAAAAGACAAAAGGGACAGGTGTCACAAAAGACTAAGCATGTTAGAAGGGGTATTTTTGTCTCCTTTCTGTAGATAACAAACTCCTTTTTTTTTAATGATTTAACATTGGTGAAAGCAGGCATCTCAAGGTCATTTTGCAACTTTTAAGCAGTGGAAGCCCCACAAATTTTGAATGAGCCATGGCAATTATCCCCATTTTTTAATTGCAGTGCATGACATGGGCAATATGCAAAAGGTTCTTGAAAGTTGACATAACTGAGTATATTTTGTGCATTAGGTGCACTTTAGACACAAGGGCCTTTTAGCACCTGTGGCTCAAGTTACAATTGATGGACATGCCTATTTCCACAAGGGCTAGTTATGTAAAATAAAGTATAGCCTATGACATATTACTTTGTTCTAGCTACTTTGTAGGTTCTACTAACTTTTTTGACTTGATACAATATAAGAGTATTTTTCTTGATGCAGAAACTTATAAGAAAGGGCTAAATCAAATCATCAATAGAAAATGAGTAATAATTCAGAAAATAAAGAAACTGAGCCTGTAGAACTAAATTGAGACAGTGATCCTCAGGTATATCTCTGATGAATAAAGTAGGAAAAAATTGAGGTCAATATTCTTGGATTTTTTGAATTAGAAAATGATTTCCCAGTTAATAAAATGGAACCCAGAAACCTGGGGTTTGATTAATGAAAAGAATTTTAAGGGCCTTGGTGTATGAAAAACTGGGGTTTGGGAATCTGATTATGCTTTGGGATGGTCTTAAGCACCTAGATGACTAGATCCACCTAACTTGATCGTTCGTTACTTCAAGAAGGGATAGTTATGTGGCTCAAGAAAAGTTTATGCACATTTTATGTACATTAACAAAAGGTCTATCAGGGTTAGTGGGGTTTAGAAGTCAGCTTCTGAACTAAAAACCAATTCTTTTAAACCTTAATACTAAGGAAGTCTAGAAACTTAATAACTAGAATTAAGAAGCTTTTGCAGAAAATTGAGACTAAAGCTATAGTCTTATTTAAGTTTACCACAAAATGATGCCTAAACTATATCTCTTAAAAAAATTGAAAAATCTCTGATTTAAAACCTAAAGCTATGCTATACTGGTATATCTACAATTTCAGAATCTGAAATGGTTACAAAGTGTCAGATTTAGCAAATTTGAGAAACTTGGATTCGTGGACACGGCTGTTATTCAAAGAATGCAGTAAAAACTATGCTATACTGGTATATTCACAAGTTCAGAATCTGAAATGGTTACAAGTGTCACATTTGGTAAATTTGAGGAACTAGGATTCGTGGATATGGGTTGTACTCAAAGAACGCAGTAGAAAATGATTTAATTCATATAGTATGTTGGATTAAACAGTGTTATATCGTATTAATTTCATCATATGGATATAAGGTTCAATGAGCTTAAGAACGTTATGTAATCCAATTAAAAACTTTTATATGGAAACACAGAGTCCATGTTTTGCTAGATGTTAGCTTGTTGTATGAAAATAAAGAAAAGGAAATCTTTGAGTGTCGTACTGGAATCTATTGAATATTGGAGTCTGACACTTGAGTGGTCCGGGTACATCTCTGTTTTAATTAGTCCATACAGAATAGCCTTAAATTCAGTGCTGCATTGAAATTTAAGAAAAGTCAACAAAACTACCTGAGAAATAATAAGACCTAAACTACCTCAAATCTAAGGTGGGATCTACTGCAATAAGAAAGAAGCATGGAACATTGTAAACTCCTAGGCTAAAAGTTTGTGAAAAATCAAGAACTAGAAGCAGGCAAGAAATTCAAATCTGAACTAAAATTATATAATTAGAGAGCAGGGAAAAGAAGCTAGACGCAAAGCTTGAATAAGACAGAGTCAGAATCAAAATGGATGCCAAGAAAATGAGAACGAGAATAAGAAAAAAAATGAAGAAAAGAGAACCATGGATCCTGGAAATTCTACACAATTATCTCTTTAGAAAACTCTCAAAAAGAATCCTTTGATATCTTCATTTCTCTGAGATTTTCCGTAAGAATTAGAATGAGATCATCAATCTGTGTGTGTGTGTGTGTCTATATATATATATATATATATATATATTTTTTTTTTTTTTAATTTTTTTTGATATTATTTATTTATTTATTTATTTTTTCTTTTTAATTTCTATTTTTTATTTTTTCATTCTAATGACATTCGTCCACTACGAGCCCAGAAGCGAGAGAGCGGTCAAAGGGCCCCCAAAGAAAGCCAGGGTAGAGCCCCCCATCATTATCAAAGGCTGGCCTATGTCCCTTGCTAGAACACAAGTCTTAAGCGCTGGTCTGACACTCGGGAGATCACGACTCAACAGGCCTGAGCGCTGCACATCACGGGTGGGCTGCTATGTGGCTGAAGGAAGGGGGGAGGGTCCGAAGGAGAAGGAACGATTTTGATTGCATGTTTGGAGCTCATTCGAGCCTATAGATAGAGGACCTGGAGCAACCAGACACCAGCCAGGTAAGGAGCTTGAAAGGAAATATATAGATTCTTCTCCTCTGGGCTATCGACTCGAATCCAGGAATGCTCCTTTGGCTCATAGCTCCAAGTACTGGATGAAGCCGAACTCTCTTGCTGCTGCTCATCTGTGGCTTGCGTCTGATAATAGAGGATTCCATGCTCTATAACAAAATCAATTGGGTTTAGGGTTTAGGGTTTAGGGTGTGTGTGTGGACAGATATATGATAGACAGATTAATAGAAACACCAACAAAAACATGCTTTATCCCAACTGGTTGGAGTCGGCGATACAAATCCTTTTCCCCGATCTTAATGTGTCAAAAAAACCATATCTTTGGTGAGATGGTGTATATAAGTTATTTCTGACCAACTCGATTCGAGTTCTTTTTGGTCTTCCTCTCGCCCTCTTTGATCTTTCAAAATGCAGCCCCTTGTATCTTCTCACAGGTGCCTCATTAGGTCTCTGTATTACATGCCGAAACCATCTTAACCTACTTTCTTTTATCTTATATCATATTGGGGCTGCTCGTTGACCCTCTCTGATATATTCTTTCTAAAGATAGTCCAACACCTTTCCTAAACCCAATCCTGCATAAAATCTTTCAGTCACTCCCAAATCAAAACCTCTATCTAGATAGATAGAGAAGTTTGATTTGGGAGTGACTGAATGGTTTTATGCTGAATTGGGTTCAGTAAAGTTGTTGGATTGTCTTTGGAATTAAGCTAGAATGTACATAATATGATAGATCAAAAGCCAAAAATCATGACCCCACATGATAGAAATATTTCCATCATAAAATGACCCTTTTGCACACTGGGATGTTCAGTTGGCCCTAATACTGATGACTGGACATTCATCTCCTAATTTGAATTGCATTCTTAGGACCGACCTTTAAAGACAAATTTATGTAAATATCTTTGAGCTATACATTTCGTCCTAGATAAATTTATATCTCATTTTCTCTCTAGGCTTCTCCACTAATTGTCCAAGTAAAAGATAACCTTAATGGTAGACCTTCCTAGCAAATAAGCAAAGTGCCAAACTGATTTTTGACACGGATTATTTTTCTTTATCTTTGCTATATAACTCTTTTCCATGGCTTCATAGTTTGGCTCATAAGCTTAATTCCACAATAATTGATACAATTTTGGATGTCTTTTTTTGTTCGTATACATAGATAGGTGCTACAGTGCTTCTCCTCCAAGCACTTGGCATTTCTCAGTCTCTAAAATTCCCTCTTATAATCTAGTTAACCAAAATACATCAATTTGTCCCATGTAGTTGCACACTTCAATTTGGAATATCATTTGGTCTCTGGGCTTTTCCTCTTTTCATCTTAGCTAAAGCTCCATTCAATTTTGCAGCCATAATCCTACGATCATTGTAATATTCTGTTGTCTCCCTGATGCTCATATTTTCACCCAATCTAAAGCTCTTCGCACATTCACCATTCAATAATTTTTGAAGCATTTGCTCCACCTCTCTTTAATCTCCTTAGCCTTTACTAAAACTCTCAAATCGTTACTCTTAATGCTTCTAACCTAATCTAGATACTCTTTTTCTTCTCTCTTGCAAGTTTACGGATATATTCGTTACCCTTTTTGTACATAGTTATTATATAGGTTACCAATGCTTGTTTATCACTTTTTAATCTTCTTGATTTCTATTTTTTTTTTATACTTTTTATATTTTTCTAATGTTTTCTGGCTTTTATTTATTTGCCAAGTCTTAAAAATAAAGCCTCTTCTTTGCAAGTCTTGTAAGTTTATAGATATATTTCTTATGCATTTTGTACCTAGTTATTATTTGGGTTATCATATGTTCTCTCTCTCTCTCTCTCTCTCTCTCTCTCTCTCTCTCTCTCTCTCTCTGTATTTGTTCTTTTATATTTTTCTAATGTTTCCTGGAGTTTATTTATTTTCCAAGTCTTAAAACAAACAAAGGCTCCTCTTTAACAGCCTTTTAAACCTTATTACTCTGCCACTTAGTTTCTTTTTTGTTGGTGGGGTCAATGCTCAATCCATACTATTGAAAAGATTGCATGCTTTACGAATAGATCAAACCCAAATTCCACAGTGATTTTGAGGCCAACAAATTATCTTCAGCAGCTTGCAAAAGGAAGTTCATTCATTAGATGTGATGTTAAATACTGAGAATTTGGGTTATAACTGATCTAAGTACTAACTTGATCACACTTATGAATGTATTGCCATTGTTTAGATGCTGTATGGGAAAAAATATGTAATTTCTGTGTTGAGATTATACCTTACCATTTAATTACATTTTTAATTACGTGATGTTATGTGAAATTGTTTGAAATTTTCAGATTCATGAAAATGCTTATGCTAGCGATTATCATCACTGCTTTTCTCTGCCAACAAACTCTTCTGGTGAGTCTACATAAGAATGAAACAAAAATTATTTGAAACTTCTTCACTGCACTCTAATTTATTTGGAGCAGTAACCAATTCACCTACTTAAATGTGGTTGAATAGTTATCTTGGTTGGTTGTTGGTACTTTGTAACTTGGATATTGAAAGTGTTGATGTTGGGGATGTTTACAGGTTGTACATAAGAAATTTGTGGTAGTAGTTTCTTTCAAAAATATGCAATCAGGTTATATTTGTATCTTCTTTCTGATTTCCAGTATTTATGTTACTTCTATTTTTTCTGTCTATTATATTCTGAAATTTCTTATAAAATTAAAGTTGATTTCCTTGATTGATGGTCAGATATCTAATAATCTTCCATGGCTTATTTGTTATGCTTTTACTTTTATATATAAGCATGTGTCAGTTTACACATACGCTATATAATTGTATTTGAATAAGTGATTGTGGTGCCTCGCTCTTTAGTAAATTAAATTTTCAGTATAGCATCGAATAACAATGATCAATAAATTAAATAACATTTCATGAGATTCTACCTATCAAGTCCATAGGACATATGTCAGACACAGGCACTTGTTCTTCATGTGGAAATCTCCTGGGAAGAAGGACTACACTTGTGTTCCTATTCTGAAATGCTTCTTGTCTCTGCTTGCCTTTCTTGATTCTTGAACTTGGTTCCACTTTAGAAGCCAAGCTTCATACCTTCTGATATGTTGCATCTTCCCATCATTGTGGTTCTTACTTCCGATCTAACACTTCACAACAGGGGCTACTGATACACATTTGGAAGCAAGATTGACTGGAATCTATGTCATAATCGGAAGGTGATTGGTAGTTGTGATTGGTAGTTCTATTTATCTGTTTTTCCTGGTTTCAATATCCTATTTTTCTGGTGTTTATCTCTTGCAAGTTTCAATATTTAATGTTGGAACTTGTTTATTTATCAATTTATTCTTAAATTTCTATGAGAATGGAAACAGGCAAGGGGAGTCCTGCAATTCTGTTTGCAAGGCAAAGGGGCAATCATGTGTTCCAAGCAAGCTTTTGGTGCTGAATAAGTGTGAACTGTAAGCTTTGAAATCTAGCACTATTCCTTCTTTTCCGTTTCATTTTCATTCAATACAACCTCCCCCCCCCCCCTTCCCTTCTTGATTGGTTTATTTGCAGTGACTTTCGAGATTCTTTTTCTTCAATCTGTTAAAAGTTATATAACCAAAAGATAAAACAAGTTTTCTCGAAGTATATGTATACTGAGTTTCGTTTTAAAGTCGGATATGACTGTCTGTATTTGACTGGCTAAGCAATGAAGGCATGCATAATGTGGTAACCTTAGATAGCTTTTATATGGTTAAAGTGCCAAAAACTTTTATGTTTTGTTTTTCATTTCCCAAATTTTGGCTGAATCAGCTTTACCAACCCAACCAATCAAGGATGGAAACCGGGCATCAAAACTTTCAGGAGTGACAGGATTTTCCTTATAGATTTTAGTTTTCAGATCTGAACAATTATGGTGGCGATTAAATATGTTTCACATATAAACTTGAAAAAGGCTCAGTGCTTCCATTATATATCTATGGATATAATTATTTTTTTTATTTATAAGTTGGGTCTTTTGACAGTTTATTCCTTAACAGTATGCAGAAATATATGAGCTGCAAAGGAACTTGTTTGGCCAGTATTGGAGCAGATCAACCTGCAGAAGTTGTTGAAGATGCTCCGAGACATTTGGTACCTTTTCTCTTTAGTCTTTTATGATTTCCAAATAATTTATGAATGTAATTCTATTTTGCATTAGCTTAGCAAAAGTATAGAATACCTCAAAGCCATTTTTATGACCATGAAATGATGATAATTAAAATTCCCAAGGAATGTTGTGCAAGGGTTATTCTTAAATCAAATTCCTCAAGATATCCTACAGGGCTTAGAATAGTAAAAGAAACTGGGTAACAGCGTGTGTGAACATTGAATATTATGCATAAATAAAAGTTATAAATCTCCCTTGACTGTGTTTTATTTTCTTTTTTATTTTTATGCTTACTTTCACTCAATAGATTATGTGAGGAAATCAAATTAAAGTTATATAAAAACATTACTCTAAACTCTAATATTTTGGTCTGCCTCACCCGGTTTAGTTGGTTGGTGAGACAAGACCTTTTTTGCCACATGGAACAATGATGTGGCCAATCCAGATCGTTCATCTGACAGCAGATCCTTTGGATTGGCCACGTTGAAAGTATTTCAACCCATATAAGTCCTATTAGTACATGTGTAATAGTTTTTGTCATATATAGTGATTGTCCAATTTTTTTTAATGTTTCTTAAGTTATGCACAAAGAAGATGTTAGTTTTAGGAGAGCTCTTTATGCCAGATGGAAAATATCTTTGGGGCTGGAACTTAGTATTTGACCTGGGGTTAACAAAGTACACAGAGAGAAGTGGTCTCCAAATAGGCTTCCATGTGAGTTATGCGTCTCACTAGGTTTCTCAGTCTTTGAGTATTTCACCAGACAACCCAGGCCCAGAACATTTTAAGAGGTTCAAAAGTGTTAGCAGGCATTATGACCATGAAAATTGTTACAATTAGCAGTATGATTACAGGCATATTTGCAGATGTAAAGTTAGAGAATGTGACTAAAAACTATCAACTGTTATTAACAATGGCCATCACGATTACAATAATGTTAAATTATCTTTTAAATGTATAGATTCTATTGTTCTCATACCAGAGAATATTAAAATATTCCAGAGTAAAAACACGGATAGAATAAGAGAATCGATTTGTGAATATGCCAACAGGAAGCTCAAATTGACTTGTTTAAACCAAATTAACTTGACATCTTGCTTTCTCAATTTTCATGGGTTTGAAGGAAGTTTTCATTCTATTGTAGGATGAATGACATTGATTACATTTGTAAAACATCTCCATATAGTTAAATATAAGCAGTAATTGTTTGCCTTTGGTTTTCAGAATCCTGGAGCATGCTTGTACACTAAAACACAGTCGGTCCTTTCATGTGATGGTTTGCATCGGCATACCAGGAGACTTTGCCCCTGTGCATAATACATTTAATTTGTAAGTTCCTTCTCTTCTTTAGTCTCATTTTGTAACTATAATTGAATAAGTAGGAGTTTGTTAGCAAATTTCTATTTAGCAAAGCCAATTGTTAGAACTTTGTTCTCTCTCTTTCTTTAAATTGTCATCCATGTTCTACATATAGGGAAATGGTCTTTTGTACACATCTATTTCTTAAAGATTTTTTCTAGCAAAAGCAAACTCAGAAGTCACAATCTTCACTTCCCTTTGACTGGCCAATTCTGTGTTATTCATCTACGAAAAATCCTGTTGCAGTAGCTCTTAGATCTGTATATGTTTACATGCATGTGACATTCATCTCTCTCTCTCTCTCTCTCTCTCTCTCTCTCTCTCTCTCTCTATCTATATATATATATATATATAATATATATCTGAGAATAAATTTTCTCTCTCTCTCTCTCTCTCTCTCTCTCTCTCTCTATATATATATATATATATAATATTTATCTTGGTATAAATTTTGGTCATCTAGCTAATCCTTACCACCCAGGCATCACTTGGACACTTCAATATACATTCGGATTAAACATGTGACTAAATCTTATATTGACTACAATCTTACAGTTAGTTTTGATTTGATTCATACCATCTAATGATAGGTAGTCTTTTGGATGTCCCTTAGTTGACAATTGGATGCTTCCTAACCTCATAACTGATTGCCATTTTCTTGAGCAGTCATAATGTTGCAGAAATTGTTTGGCAAAGTAGTTTATTTACTGGGTAATATAGATAAAACGACCGTTGTAATTTGTTTTGGATTTTACTCATTTGATATGTGGTATCCCAATCAAATCAATGTTCTGGATTTGGGCTACATATACCTCCTGGATGATAATGGCCAAACATATGATTTATCTGTACAAGACAATCAGTTGTATTTCTAATTTTAATTTTAGATAGTTTTTTCTTCATTTTTTTTTTGATAACTGGGGTGTTCGGGCCAGCTTGCGTGCACCATGACTAATCCCCAGGGCCCTGAAGTTAACGACCAGCTAAACCTCCAGTGGTCCCAAGTGAAACGGCACCCCGCATAATCGAACCGCAGACCTGATGCTTCATGAGGCACCAGCTGCAAGTGACCAGAGGGCAACTAATCCATTTATTGCTCTTAAATTTGTTAGTCTGTTCACCAACTTTATTGAATTTGGTTTTGTTGGATTAGGGCCAACTTCATCTCTGAAGGGGTTAGTTTTGTTTTTGCTTTTGTTTTTCCTGATGAAAGATACTCCTGAATATATAACTGTTTAATCGTTAACTTTGCATTTTCAAAACTGTTTAATCCTTAATTTTGCATTTGATTGATGTGCAGGGAGCTAGCTATTAAAGTTGTTGATGCAGAGCACAATAGAACGCGTTCTGTATACTAGAATCGTTCAATATATGCAGAGCACAATAGAACGCGTTCTGTATACTAGAATCGTTCAATATATATATATATATATATATATGAAATATTTCACATGTTGTAAATTATCTTCTTGAATGTAAAAGCGTATACTAACTTTTACTTCAATAACTTGAGCTCTGTGTCTAAGCAATTGAACAATGGTAGGGGGGAGAAAACATATTTAAATGTAGAAATTACTATTTTGAAGGATAAAAGCTCTTCTTTTCGCACCCTGTTATTGATTGTTTCAAAGCTCCTTTTTCTCAGTCTAAAAAATAAAACATGAACCAGTGCAGCAATGGTGAAAACAGAAGTAGAAACAGGTACAACAGGTTTCTTGCTATTGTTAATAATTTCTAAAGATCTGTTAACTAGCCATGACATTAGCGTGGGTCTCACCCATCTTTAGTGTTTTGTGCTGGCAGGGTTCACTCCAACTTTTCTAGAATGATATTTTGTTATATTTAAGTAAATATTTGGTTTTTTATGAATTGTTCTTATTGTTATTGGTTGAGTGGGGCTAGGTTATTAATTTGCTTCTACCTTTAGAGTTCTTGTTAAAGAGCGTTTCACTCGATTGGTTGGGGAGGCTTGGACTTTGTGACTGGAGATATGTACACCTTGTTCGTTTGGCTTGGTCGATGAGCAGGGATCGGAACTTCTCGTTCCATATCTTGTCACAAGGGGCCAATATGATGGCGGAGATCTTGGCTAGGAGGGGTGTGGGGAGGAGTTTGATGTTTGAGGGATTCCTTCTATGGAGATGATGTAGGAGGATTGATGTGGTGGGTGGTGTAGGGTTGTAGAGGTGGTAGCTTTATTGGTTTTTTGGGTGGTTTTCCTATGTAATTTTACTTTTTGCACTGAGCTTGAAACTAGTTTTTCTAGCATGGGTGTTTGTTTTCTTTTCTTCTCCTTTGATTTTTTTATATAATTCATCATTTATCAAAAAAAAAAAAAATTATGTTTACTTGTCTAGTATTTTGGTCTTAATTCCCATTATAAGCAATCAAAATTATTCTAATTTTTGTTTTGATCAATGACGAATTTTATTATGAAAAGAAAGGAAAAGAGAATACTGAGAAGATACAAAGAAAAAAAAGAAAGGAAAAGAGAATACTGAGAAGATACAAGGAAAAAGATGAAGAATATAAAAATACATAAAGAATAAAGAAAAATAGAAGTAGATACAAAAATAAGTCCCAGATAGGTCACAGTCTCCCAACGTCTCATTATATTTGTCCATGAAACATCTTTAATTATACATATAGGCCACAGCTCATAGGACTACAAATATTCCAATTAGCTTTCCTTCTGCTCCAAATATTAATTATGCTAATTATTTATGTACAAAATAAGCAAATTTATGTCACAAGATTTTGGACGAGGTAAAGAGAAAAATAGGGGAAAAAAAAGAATTCTTTATTAAAATCTAAATCAATTAACCACTTTAAATTCACTAAAAAAAGTATGTAAGTGAGAATTTCAATTCAAAAGCTGTAGTCTGGTTTAGAAAGTCTCTTGCTAAGTGATTTTGGGGTCTGCTTCAATTCTTCTGCTACCTCTTGATCTTGCTCTTCTTCTTCTTCCATAGAATGAAATGCAGGGTGGGATAGAATGCTGTTGAGGAGCTGTGTCCCTCTTAGAGCATTTGTTAAAGGAAGGTGACCTTGAGGTGTCTCATCAGTCAACTCCCACATGAACTCAGTAGGGAAAGACCTGTAATTAAATTGCTCAATCTCAGTGCTGAGTTTCTTCATCCAGCCTACCTTCATGAAGAATCTGGTGAAATCCTTGCTCACCTTTGTCCATATCTTCTTCTGAATACTGTATCCGAATTTGTTGCCACTGTAGTGCCGCCAGAGCTCATCGATAGTTTGAAGGTCTATTTCTGATATGAATTGAACTTCAGAGAAGAAGATGTAGCCACGCTTTTGAGCCGCTTCGCCTGCAAGTACAATGAGGAGACGGCGGGTCTCTTCGTCGGCTTCACGATAGTCTTTGGAGGATAAATGTTGTTGGAGGAGGTCAAAGGAGACTGTTGGAGAGATGGTAGGGGTGGTCGAGAAGAGAGTGAAGTCGGTGGCGGAGAGTTTGAAGGAGACTGCGATTTTGGGAGAGAGGGTGGTGGTGGTGGTGGTGGTGG
Organism: Pachysandra terminalis; assembly: GCA_031762675.1. Lineage (NCBI taxonomy): Eukaryota > Viridiplantae > Streptophyta > Magnoliopsida > Buxales > Buxaceae > Pachysandra > Pachysandra terminalis. Next base: position 1,436,135 of record JAUPMG010000011.1, read on the forward strand.
TAGTGGGTTTGAGAAATAGAGATGAGGAGAGGGTAGAAGGAAGTGTTTCTGAGTGGTGGCGCCGGTAGAGCTGGTGTTGGAGGGATTGAAGAGAAGTGGTACTGGTAGCCATGAGAGAGAGAGCGAGAGAGAGAGGGAGAGAGATGAGAGATAGAGAGAGAGGTGTTTGGATGTGGAAATGGGAGATAAGAAATGAGTGAAGAGGGGCATTATTAAAGAGAAAAGAAGGAGAATTGTGATTGGTTAGATAAGGGTGAGGCTAGATTCTCGGTGTTTTTGGCGACTAGGCTTCTCTTTTGAGAGCGAACATATGTTTCACAAAAAACTAAAAAAGAAAATGGCTTTTACGTCCATACCCTTACATTATGAAGTATTTATAATTATATACATATTTTTAATATTTGTATCCATACCATTTTATTTATTATTGTTGGTTATATCAATGGGTTGGTTGCCCACTCGGATGGATTGACCCGACCCAATTGGCCCACTTGTTATTGTGATCATCATTGTTTTAGGGTACTTACTATTGTTTTTCACCACCAAAACAATGATGTATTGAAGAGAAAAAAGAGTAGGTTAAATTTGGTTTGCATAAAACCCAATTTTCGTGGCTTCGATTAGTTGACCTGGGCCGTTCGGTTAATCGAAGAAGCCCTTCGGTGAACTGAATGCCAATGTAAGACTAATCGAGCTAGCCTTCTATTGATCAAGGGGATTCTCGATTAATTGAAGGGCTGCTTGGTTAATCGAAGGAGTCTCTTAGTTAACCGAGCAGATCCAACAGAATAGAGAGGTTACTGTTTTTTCAACCGAAGAGGCTTCGTTTAGTCGAAAGACCAATCAAAGCCCTCTTAGTTAACGAAGGAACCCCTTAGTTAACTGAGGAACCTAGAAAATAAGAGAGAATGAGATATAGAGTCAAAGAGGCCTCGATTGGTCGACAGACCAATCGGAGACCTCGGTTATTAACTGAAGGACCCAAAAAAGTAGAAACTAATTTTTTAGTTTAAATTGATGTCCTTTATCTTATTTTCTAGACCATTAAGTCATGATTTACTTTATATTATTAATTTGCATGTTTTGTTTTTGGGAGGAACCTCGACTGTACGAGGGAAGATTTTATTAATGATCAAGAACAAAATGGAAATACAATAGTAGCAGGGCCGGCTCAACACCTAGCCGCAAATCAAAAGAAAGAGAGCCATCCCAAACCGATGTGCTCAACAACAAAACACTGAATCATAAAAAGAAAGCTATCTCCTAACATAAGGGAGACCTGCCTTTTCCAACCTGAGTATGACACAGACTTCCCGAGGAAGAGAACTATAATACAAATGACAGAATTCTCGAAGAGCCGAACCCTCCTTAGCTATCACATCCGCAGCTGAATTAGCCGCTCTAAAAACATGCCTAGCCAAAAATTGCATCAATTCCAGCAATAGACGAATTTGATCCACTGGAAAAAATAATTCTAGGAGGGGTCCGAACTAGATGAAAGCCACTGAACCAGCACCTTAGAATTCGAATCAATCTCGACCCAAAAAAAACCCAGGTCAAAGCAAAGTTGAAGGCCATCCAGAAGGGCATGAACCTCTGTAATGTTATTGGTACACGACCCATAGTGGCGAGAGAACGTAGCAAGAAAAGAACCAGAAGAATTCCTAATGATGCCGCCACCACCCCCCACACCTGGATTATTCAAGCAGGCTCCATCCACATTGAGTTTAACCCAACCAGGACTAGGTCTAAGCCATCTAGTGATAAAAGGTTGTTTAACCCTCACCTCATAAATAGGAATACCCAAGGACGTTAAGATAGCCACCTCCGAATTTGAAGCCTTGCGTTTGGGACGAAATAGAAAATTTAATTCAAGCAACCATTTACATACCTTTCTAATAATATATGTTGAATCATGTCCACCATCTTCAAAGCATATAAAATTACGCTCCAACCATAACTCGCATAGGATAATCAAGGGAAGCAACCCAAAAATAATCCCAGTCTGGGATGTGAAAGAGGCTGAAGAAAACCATACTAAGCATCGATTCCTAGCCGAATTTGCATGTTTTAGACGTAATTAACATGTGAATAAATACTAGTTGAGATGAGATTATTTTGTAGTTGGATTAAAAAAGATTAATTTTTTTTTGTATTGGTGATGATTATACATTATGGCATGTGGGTTGGTGTATTAATCCTAGATAATTATACAAAATAAATTATGTGTGTACATGATGAGACGTTAATTGAATGTGCAATTCTAATTGTAGTGATATGTCTTCTAAGAGTATAATAGCTGACCTGAATGAATGAGAGAAATTGGCCGGTAAGAACTATGACATATGGCATAGGAAAATCCAATATCTCCTAAATGAGTTTGAGGCCCCAGAGACTTGTCTCATAGCATAGTCTATCTTGAGGAGGGAACCATTGCCAAACACCATAGAGATATGGAGGCCTATCAGGCTTGGGACAAGAATGATCATTGTGTGCATTTTAATATGCTGAGCATCATGCACAATGATCTTATGGAAAAATTCAAGGCCTATAAGATTGCATAAGAAATCTTAAATGCACTATAACTCGTGTTTGCTGGTACCTCGGTTACCAAACTGCATGCACTGACGATGAAATTTGAGACCTACAAGATGTCTCCCAACGTCAGCATGGTTGAGCGTATGATTCATGATTTGAAACATGCTGGGAATAGCCTAACTGATGAGCAGCAGATTCTTGCTATTTTGAGATCCATACCTGATTCGTGGGAGCACATGAAGCTCACAATGACATACAACGAGAACATTAAAACGTTCACTGATATGACGTGTCATCTTGAGCTCGAGGAAGAGTGTCAAACTGAAAATTCTAACAGCACTGCACTCATAGCCGAACCAGTGAAGCTCAATACATCCAGATTTAGGCGCAAGTGCAAGAGTAAGGCGCCCCAACAGCGATATACAATTGAGAAATCACCCAAGGGAGGCATAAGTACCAAGTGCCCTAGAAGGAAGCGTGGAGGAAATAGAGACATATCCAAAGTGATCTGCTACATTGTGACAAGTTCGGACACTTCGTTTGTGATTGCACTGAGCAGAAGAAGGTACGAACTAACCCAACCTTTATCTTACATTGCATGGTTTGCATTGATGTCTTGTTTTCTTATTCTAGTCCTGATTGGATTGTAGAGTCCGGAGTGAGCAAACATATAGCTAGAGATAGAGATGGGTTAATGTATTACAGACAGATACCAATAGGGAGTCAGAAGGTATACATGGGGAACAAGACTAGTGTGGATGTGCTAGGAGTTGTGTAAGATCCTATAAGAAATTAATGAGTTTTTGTGATTTAAAAATTTGTAGGGATTAGTTTGTTATTTCAAGAGATTATTCAGTAAATAAATCAGGGTTTAATTAAAAAAAGTTTTAAATTATTTCTAATAGGGTGGGATGCATGGGCATGGCTACTATGCACCTACATCTTATCATATCTTACAAATTTTAATCTAATGGCTTGGATCTTGTTTCATTATAAGACAAGGGAACCAAGGGTTGAGATCTAATCTAAGGGGTTCAATAACTCATTAGGTTAACCCTAATCGATTGTTTTGGTCATATTTGAAAGAGGGAGAGAGAAGAGCCATACAAGGAAAGTTCCACCATTGCATAGTTTAAAATTTCGCTGAAATTTCAGTGTCGGATGTGTCAAACGAAACAATGGAGTTTTTTTGGATTGAATTATTTCGCGAAATAAATGACTAAAATGGCCGAAATTTCAGCAAAATATTTGTACTTCGCCCAAATTTATTTCGCTCGAAATCTTCACTTTATCACCAAAATTTTCGACCAAAATAAATCATAAAATCTGGTTAAAGGTAAAAAAAAAATTATACAAAAAATTGCATTTACAACTCTATAAATAGCATCAAATTCTCATTCTTTTCACTATTAGGGTGGAGTTGATATTGGGTACATTATTTTATTAATAATTATATATAATAAATATTATTACTAATTGTTCTTTTCTTTTGCGTATACAGGTACACAAATGGATTTCGTACATGCGCAAATTGATGGAAATCAAGAAATAAAGTTTAAAATTTCAGTTTAAACTTTTATACATTGTATTTTTTTAGATGTTAGAATTTGAAT
>JAUPMG010000011.1:1440385-1452208 GCA_031762675.1 Pachysandra terminalis
GACACCCAAGTTATAAAAAAAAAAAAAAAATATTTCTCATTTTCTCTCTAGGCTTCTCACTAATTGTCCAAGTAAAAGATAACCTTAATGGTAGACCTTCCTAGAAAATAAGCAAAGTGCCAAATTTGACACGGATTATTTTTCCTTATCTTTGCTATATAACTCTTCTCCATAGCTTCATAGTGTGGCTCATAAGCTTAATTCCACAATAATTGACACAATTTTGGATATCTTCTTTTGTTTGTATACATAGGTGCTACAGTGCTTCTCCTCCAAGCACTTGGCATCTCTCAGTCTCTAAAGTTCACTCTTATAGTCTAGTTAACCAAAATACATCAATTTGTCCCATTTAGTTGCACACTTCTAATTGGAATATCATTTGGTCTCTGGGCCTTTCCTATTTTCATCTTAGCTAAACTCCATTCAATTTTGCAGCCATAATCTTACGAACATAGTAGTATTCTATTGTCTCCTCGATGCTCATATTTTCATCCAATCTAAAGCTCTTCGCACATTCACCATTCAAATTTTTGAAGCATTTGCTCCACCTTTCTTTAATCTCCTTTGCCTTTACTAAAACTCTCAAATCGTTACTCTTAATGCTTCTAACCTAATCTAGATACTCTTTTTCTTCTCTCCAAGTCTTGCAAGTTTACGGATATATTTGTTACTCTTTTTGTACATAGTTATTATATAGATAATAAGTTACCATATGCTTGTTTTTGGCCTCACTTTTTAATCTTCTTGATTTCTATTTTCTTTGTACTTTTATATTTTTCTAATGCTTTCTGGCTTTTATTTATTTGCCAAGTCTTAAAAATAAAGCCTCTTCTTTTTAAGTCTTGTAAGTTTATAGATATATTTCTTATGCATTTTGTACCTAGTTATTATTTAGGTTATCATATGCTTTTTCTGCCCCCCTCCCTCTCTCTCTCACTCCCTTCCTCTGTATTTGTACTTTTATATTTTTCTAATGTTTCCTGGAGTTTATTTATTTTCCAAGTCTTAAAACAAAGCCTCCTCTTTAACAGCCTTTTAAACCTTATTACTCTGCCAATTAGTTTCTTTTTTGTTGGTGGGTCCATAGTTAGCAAAATTTGCGTATAATACACGTTTTATACACGTATGTACATATTTTTAAAAAATACCCCCGTTTGGCATTTTCAATTCAATAATACACTATAAAATGCATATTTTTCTTATTTACTGTATGGTACACGTATAAAACAAAATCCGTATTAAAAGGTTAGAAAAAAAATATAGATATAAAGCTAAAATAAATATAAAACATTTTTTTTTTTAATAATGAGAGACCCAAGGCCCAAATAGAAACAAGAATTTAATTGGGTACTGCTTCCTAGGAATATTGGAACTTTTCAATGAATCAAAAATGTCTTGACTAGTCTTAAGTCTAAGAGATTCTTCTTCTTTTTCTTTTTAGCCTTCCCTTTTGCTATCCTCAGCAACTCTTTACTCACTGATTACTCTTATTAGAATGATTTCTATGACATTCATTCTGAGTTGGCTACTTGCCAAGATTCAGTCTCGTGGAATGTAAGTCTGTTCTAACTTCTAAGTTCTAACTTCTAAGCTCCAATCTGACTTGGCTGCTACAACAGTTTCCACAGCTAGTAGACCGTTTATGATAAAAGCCTCACATTGATATGTTACATTTGAAACTTGTATTATTGTTTTGTATTATCGTCAACTCTACTAGAATCTAAAGACATCTTCTGAATTTGTGTTTGCATTGTATATATTTTAACTTGGAAATGATCTATTGGTGATTTGTGCTCTCTGAAGGAATTTATATGGGGTGAAATGGTTTCACTGAAAAGATCCTCTTTGTCATCTTTAACTATGAGTAATATATTGTTAATGGTTTGTAGTAATAAGAAAAAGAAAAAAAAATCAAATTAAGATTCTGCATATTGTGGCTAGCTTCACTTCTATGGTTCTAACTTCTTTAGTAAAAACCATACAATAGTAGACCGTTTGTGAAGAGTTCAAATGACATACATTTGGTTTGAATTCAATATCTATATATATGTGTGTGTGTGTGTGTGTGTGTGTGTTTGTTCTTAACATACAAACCTCAATATGATTATCTTAATACATGTACATTACCGAATTTTTGAGACTGAAAAGTACTATACACGAATGTTACCATCTACGACTTTTTGATGCTCTCGTATTTTATAGCTGAATTTTGTCATTTTTTTAATTATCTAATCCGAATTGTTCTCGTACGAATAACGTACCACATTTTTGCCGTCCCCGAACTTACTGTGGGTTGGTCAATGCTTAATCCATACTATTGAAAAAATTGCATGCTTTACGAATGGATCAAACCTAAATTCCACATTGATTTTGTGGCCAACAAATTATCTTCAGCAGCTTGCAAAAGGAAATTTATTCATTAGAGTTGATGTTAAATACTGAGAATTTGGGTTATGACTGATCTAAGAACTAACTTGATCACACTTACGAACGTATTCCATTGCTTAGATTCTGGATGGGGAAAAATATGTAATTTCTGTGATGAGATTATACCTTACCATTTCATTACATTTTTAATTACTTGCTGTTATGTGAAATTGTTTGAAATTTTAAGATTCATGAAAATGCTTATGCTAGTGATTATCATCACTGCTTTTCTCTGTCGACAAACTCTTCTGGTGAGTCTACATAAGAATTAAACAAAATTTTTTTGAAACTTCTTCACTGCACTCTAATTGTTTGGAGCAGTAACCCATTCACCTACTAAAATGTGGTTGAATAGTTATCTTGGTTCGTTGTTGGTACTTTGTAACTTAGATATTGAAAGTGTTGATGTTGGGGATGTATACAGGATGTACATAAGAAATTTGTGGTAGTAGTTTCTTTCAAAAACATGCAATCAGGTTATATTTGTATCTTCTTTTTGATTTCCAGTATTTTTGTTACTTCTATTTTTTGTCTATTATATTCTGAAATTTCTTATGAAGGTAAAGTTGATTTCCTTGATTGATGGTCAGATATCTAATTATTTTCCATGGCTAATTTGTTATACTCTTACTTTTATATATAAGCATGTGTCAGTTTACACATACGCTATATAATTGTATTTGAATGAGTGGTTGTGGTGCCTCGCTCTTTAGTAAATTAAGTTTTCATTATAGCATCAAATAACAATGATCAATACATTAAATAAGATTTCATGGGATTCTACCCTATCAAGTCCATAGGACATATGTCAGACACAGGCACTTGTTCTTCATGCGGAAATCTCCTGGAAAGGACTGCACTTGTGTTCCTATTCTGAAATGTTTCCTGTCGCTGCTTGCCTTTCTTGATTCTTGAACTTGGTTCCACTTTAAAAGCCAAGCTTCATGCCTTCTGATATGTTGCATCTTCCCACATTGTGGCTCTTACTTCCGATCTAACATTTCACAACAGGGGCTACTGATACACATTTGGAAGCAAGATTGACTGGAATCTATGTCATAATCGGAAGGTGATTGGTAGTTCTATTTAACTGTGTTTCCTGGTTTCAATATCCTATTTTTCTGGTGATTTTCTCTTGCTAGTTTCAATATTTCATGTTGGAACTTGTTTATTTATCAATTTATTCTTAAATTTGTATGAGAACGGCAACAGGCAAGGGGAGTCCTGCAATTCTGTTTGCAAGGCCAAGGGGCAATCATGTGTTCCAAGCAAGCTTTTGGTGCTGAATAAGTGTGAACTGTAAGCTTTGAAATGTAACACTATTCCTTCTCTTCCGTTTGATTTTCATTCAATACCCTACCCCACCCTCTCGTCCTCCTCTCTTTCTCTCTCTCCCTTCTTGATTAGTTTATTAGCATTGACTTTTGAGATTCTTTTTCTTCAATCTGTTAAAAGTTATATAACCAAATGATAAACAAGTTTCTTGAAGTATATGTATACTGTGTTTTGTTTTAAAGTCGGATTTGACTGTGTATTTGACTGGCTAAGCAATGAAGGCTGAAGGCATGCATAATGTGGTAACCTTAGATAACTTTTATATGGTTAAAGTGCCAAAAACTTTTATGTTTTGTTTTCATTTCCAAATTTTGGGTAAATCAGCTTTACCGACCCAACCAATCAGGGATGGAAACCAGGCATCAAAACTTTCAGGAGTGACAGGATTTTACTTGTTATTGATTTTAGTTTTTAGATCTGAACAACTATGGAGGCGATTAAATATGTTTCACATATAAACTTGGAAAAGGCTTAGTGCTTCCATTATATATCTATTGATATAATTATTTATTTATTTATTTATTTATATATTGGGTCTTTTGACAGTTTATTCCTTAACAGTATGCAGAAATATATGAGCTGCAAAGGAACATGTTTGGCAAGTATCGGAGCAGATCAACCTGCAGAAGTTGTTGAAGATGCTCCGAGACATCTGGTACCTTTTCTCTTTAGTCTTTTATGATTTCCAAATAATTTATGAATGTAATTCTATTTTTCATTAGCTTAGCAAAAGGATAGAATACCTCAGAGCCATTTTTATGACCATGAAATGATGATAATTAAATTTCCCAAGGAATGTTGTGTAGAGTTATTCTTAAATCAAATTCCTCAAGATATCCTACAAGGCTTAGAATAGTGAAAGAAACTGGGTAACAGTGTGTGTGAACATTGAATATTATGCATAAATAAAAGTTATAACTCTCCCTTTACTGTGTTTTTTATTTTTATGCTTACTTCCACTCAATAGATTATGTGAGGACATCAAATTAAAGTTATATAAAAACATTACTCTAAACTCTAATATTTTGGTCTGCCTCTCCAGGTTTAGTTGGTTGGTGAGACAAGACTTTTTTTGCCACATGGAACAATGATGTGGCCAATCCAGATCGTTCATCTGACAGCGGATCCTTTGGATTGGCCAAGTTGAAAGTATTTCAACCCATATAAGCCTTATTAGTACATGTGTAATAGTTTTTGTCATATATAGTACTTGTCCAATTTTTTTTAATGTTTCTTAAGTTCTGCACAAAGAAGATGTTAGTTTTAGGAGAGCTCTTTCTGCCAGATGGAAAATGTCTTTGGGGCTGAAACTTAGTATTTGACCTGGTTTTAACAAACTACACAGAGAAAAGTGGGGTTCTCTAAATAAGCTTCCATGTGAGTTATGTGTCTCACTAGGTTTCTCAGTCTTTGATTATTTCACCAGACAACCCGGTCCCAGAACATTTTAAGAGGTTCAAACGAGTTAGCAGCCATTATGACCATGAAAATTGTTACGAATGGCAGTATGATTACAGGCATATTTGCAGATGTAAAGTTAGAGAATGTGACTAAAACTATCAATTGTTGTTATTAACAATGGCCATCATGATTACAATAATGTTAAATTTTCTTTTAAAAGTATAGATTCTATTGTTCTCATACCAGAGAGTATTAAAATATTCCAGAGTAAAAACACGGATAGAATAAGAGAATCGATTTGTGAATATGCCAACAGGAAGCACAACTGGTTGCCATTTTCTTGAGCAGTCATAATGTTGCAGAAATTGTTTGGCAAAGTAGTTTATTTACTGGGTAATAAAGATAAAACGGCAGTTGTAATTTGTTTGGGATATTGCTCATTTGATGTGGTACGCCAGTCAAATCAATGTTCTGGATTTGGGCTACATATACCTCCTGGGATGATAATGGACAAACATATGATTTATCTGTACAAGACATTCAATTGTATTTCAAATTTTAATTTAGATAGTTTGTTCTTCATTATGGTCGTCTAGATCTGCTTCCCTTTCTTACACGGGGCAACTAATCCATTTATTGCTCTTAAATTTGTTTGTTAGTCCGTTCACCAACTTTATTGAATTTGGTTTTGTTGAATTAGGGCCAACTTCATCTCTGAAGTGGTTAGCTTTGTTTTTTGCTTTTGTTTTTTCTGATGAAAGATACTCCTGAATATATTACTGTTTAATTGTGAACTTTGCATTTACAAAACTGTTTAATTGTTAACTTTGCGTTTGATTGATGTGCAGGGAGCTAGCTATTAAAGTTGTTGATGCAGAGCACAATAGAACACGTTCTGTATACTAGAATCGTTCAATATAAATATAATATGATAAATTTCACATTTTGTGAATTATCTTCTTGAATATAAAAGTGTATACTAACTTTTTCTTCAATAACTTAAGCTCTGTGTCTTTGCAATTGAACAATGGTAGGGGGAAGAAAACGGATTTAAATGTAGAAATTACTATTTTGAAAGATAAAAGCTCGTCTTTTCTCACCCTGTTGAATGTTTCAAAGCTCCATTTTCTCACTCTCTAAAATAAAACATGAACCAGTGCACCAATGGCGAAAACAGAAGTAGAAACAGGTACAACAGGTTTCTTGCTATTGTTAATAATTTCAGAAAGATGGGTCTCACCCATCTTTAGTGTTTTGTACAGGCAGGGTTCGCTCAAACTTTTCTAGATATTTTGTTATATTCAAGTATATTTGGATTTTTTTGAAGTTGTTCTTATTGTTATTGGTTGAGTGGGACTAGGTTATTAATTTGCTTCTACTTTTAGAGATCTTGTTTAAGAAGGAAAAGCCGTTCTCAGTGGATTACTTTACATGATTCTCCATTGAGAATTGCATGGTGGTGTTTCAATCATCGTATTAGTTATGTTTTACTTGTCTAGTATTTTTGGACTTAATTCCCATTACAAACAGTCAAAATTATTCCAATTGGCTTTCCTTTGCTCCAAATATTAATTATATTTATATCACAATACTGATTATTTATGTACAAAATCAGCAAATTTATGTCAATTTTTTTCCGGTGGCCTCAAGTGAAACGGCCCGCCGCATAATCGAATCCGTGATGCTTCTTGAGGCACCATTGGGGCAACCCCTCGGGTTAAGAGAAAATAGGGAAAAAGAAAAGAATTCTTTAATAAAACTAACTCAATCAACCACTTTCAATGCACTAAACAAAAAGTATGTAAGTGAGAATTTTCATTCAAAAGCTGTAGTCTGGTTTTGAAAGTCTCTTGCTAAGTGGTTTTGGGGTCTGCCTCAATTCTTTTAATCCCGAGTACTCCGTCACCTCTTCATCTTCCTCTTGTTCCATAGACTGAAATGCAGGGTGGGATAGAATGCTGATGAGGAGCTGTGTCCCTCTTAGAGCATTTGTTAAAGGAAGGTGACCTTCAGGAGTCTCATCAGTCAACTCCCATATGAACTCAGTTGGGAAGGACCTGTAATTAAACTGCTCAATCTCAGTGTTGAGTTTCTTCATCCAGCCTACCTTCATGAAGAATCTGGTGAAATCCTTGTTCACCTTTGTCCATATCTTCTTCTGAATACTGTATCCGAACTTGTTGCCACTGTACTGACGCCAGAGCTCATCGATAGTTTGAAGGTCTATTTCTGATATGAATTGAACTTCAGAGAAGAAGACGTATCCACGCTTTTGAGCCGCTTCGCCTGCAAGTACAATGAGGAGACGGCGGGTCTCTTCGTCAGCTTCACGATAGTCTTTGGAGGATAAATGTTGTTGGAGGAGGTCAAAGGAGACAGTTGGAGAGGTGGTAGGGGTTGTTGTTGAGGTGGTCGAGAAGAGAGCGAAGTCGGTGGAGGAGAGTTTGAAGGAGACAGATATTGTGGGAGAAAGGGTGGTGGTGCTGGTTGCGGGTTTGAGAAATAGAGACGAGGAGAAGGTAGAAGGAAGTGTTTCTGAGTGGTGGCGCCTGTAGAGTTGGTGGAGGGATTGAAGAGAAGTGGTACTGGTAGCCATGAGAGAGAGAGAGAAAGAGGTGCTAGGGATGTGGAAATGGGAGATAAGAAATGAGTGAAGAGAGGGAATTCAGGAGGCCATTATTAAAGAGAAAGGAAGGAGAATTGTGATTGGTTAGATTAGGGTGAGGATAGATTCTCTGTTTTTCGTCGATTGGCGACTGGGCTTCTCTTTTGCGTGAGGCAAATGGGAGCGAACATATGTCTCAGAAAAAAAACTAAAAGAAAAATGGTTTTTACGTCCGTACCCTTATATTATGAAGTATTTATAATTATATACATATATTTTTAATATTTATATCCACACCATTTTATTTCTTATTGTTGGTTATATCACTGGGTCGATCCAGTTGCCCACTTAGATGGACCAGATCCATTGGCCCACTTGGATGGGCCGACCCAATTCCTTGGGATGTTCATCTTAGACAATTTAGACAACTGGCCTGATGTGAGACTCTCCTAATCCATAAGAGATTGAGTCTATCTAGGGGTTGAGTTGAGTCTTCTATATATAAAAGACCCCTCCTTTCCCTCTAAAGGGATCATACGTGAGATCCAAAAGCAGAGAATTCTCTCTCTCTCTCTCTCTCTCTCTCTCTCTCTCTCTCTCTCTTCCCTAAAGATCTGTCATTGCTTGTAGGGTTCCATGCGATAACCCTTGGTTGATTGAGTGTGGACATACTTGTGTGGTTCTAGTAATCACAAATATACTAACGTAGGAAGACATCTGGTTCAATAAAGTTCTTTTGTTTCAGATCCATGTTAGTGTGTAGAGAGGTACGTGATCCAGTTCTTTATTTCCTTTATTGGTATCAAAGCCGTTATTGATTCGTCTTCGTTGGACATGTATGTTGAGAAACGTCTTAAAAATCAATCTAGTTGCTGTTTTTTTAGAAAATGGCGTACAATGCATAGTTGCAGCAATGATCGTTAGAGGATCGTTTGTTCAACTGTACATTGTGATCATCATTGTTTTAGGGTACTTATTATTGTTTTTCACCACCAAAAAAATGATGTGTCGAAGAGAAAAAAGTGTAGGTTAAATCGGATTTGCAGAAAACCCAGTTTTCTTGGCTTCGATTAGTCAAACTGGGTCGTTCTGTTAATCGAAGCAGCCCTTCGATGTACTAAAGGCCAATCTAAGACTAATTGAGCTAGACTTCAATTGATCAAGGGGATTCTCGATTAATCGAAGGGGTACTCGGTTAACTGAAGGAGTGTCCTGGTTAACCGAACAGATCCAATAGAATAGAGAGGTTACTATTTTTTCAACCAAAGAGGCTTCGGTTAGTCGAAAGACCAATCGAAGACCAAAGAGGCTTCGATTAACCGAAGGAACCCCTCAGTTAACCTAGGAACCCAGAAAATAAGAGAGAATGAGATATCGAGCCCAAGAGGCCTCGATTGGTCGATAGACCAACTGAAGCCCTACTCGGTTATTAACCAAAGGACCTAAAAAAGTAGAAATTTTTTTTATTAGATTAAATTGATGTCCTTTTATATTATTTACTAGACCAATGAGGCATGATTTACTTTATATTATTTGCATGTTTTAGACGTGATTAACATGTGAATAAATATTAGTTGAGATGAGATTAATATTTTCTAGTTGGATTAAAAGAGACTAAATTTTTTATTGTATTGGTGATGATTATACATTATGGCCCGTGGGTTGGTGTATTAATCCCAGATAATGATACAAAATAAATTATGTGTGTATATGAGACGGTAATTAAATGTGCAATTTTAACTGTAGTGATATGTCTTCTAAGAGTATAATAGCTGACCTGAACAAATGAGAGAAATTGGACGGTAAGAACTATGGCATCTAGCATAGAAAAATCCAATATCTCCTAGATGAGTTTGAGGCTCCAGAGACTTGTCCCATAGCCTAGCCTATCTTGAGGAGGGAACCATCGCCAAACACCATAGAGATATGGAGGACTATCAGGTTTGGGCCAAGAAAAATCGTCGTACGAACTGTAATATGCTGAGCAACATGCACAATGATCTTATTGACAAATTTAAGCCTAAAAGATTGCATAAGAAATCTAGAATGCACTAAAACTCGCAATCGCTGGTACCTCGGCTACTAAATTGCGTGCACTGACGATGAAATTTGAGACCTACAAGATGACTCTCAACGTTAGTATGGTTGAGCATCTTAGAAAGATGTTGTCTATGATACGTGATTTGAAAGCTGTTGGGAATACCCTAACTGATGAGCAACAGATTCTCTTTGTTTTGGGATCCAAACTTGATTCGTGGGAGCACATGAAGCTCACAATAACACACAATGAGAACATTAAAACGTTCACTGATTTGACATGTCATCTTGATGTAAGGACCTAAATCCACTAAATGATTGCCCGTATTTAATGATTTGAAATTACAGAATTTAATGGTATTTTTTTGAATTTATTTGGTACATAAATAAGATTAATATGCTCTATGATTGTCTGTGTAATGTGATTATATATGTGGGTGTTATTTTGTTAATACAAGAAAGTATGGGAGACTGATTTAAAAGAAAATTGAATCAGTTAGCATATTTGATTTGGGCGCGCGATCATGGGGACGTGAGTGACAATTATGGTAACCGTAGTTGGTGTTTTGGCAAGAGAGGTTTAAGAGAATGGGGGTTTCCAATCTCACCTCTTACTTGCTTTTGTTTTAGATCTGAGATCTGAAAAGCTTGCTGAGGAGAAAAGAGAAGAAGAAGAACTTATGGAGATCGTTGAAGCCGGAACGCGTGAAGGCTTGGATCATTGCAGCTTTGATTCTCACGAAGTAGAGCATCCTAAGGAGTATTCCGAGACTCAAGAAGTTCAGGTAAGTTGCTGGACTGAGTATAGTTCTTTTATTGAAATCTATATCTCAAGTTTTGATTCGAATGATTACTTGCTTATAATGATGATTAAACGTTTAGATCCTTGTTATATTGGTTTTTGAATGAATTTATTGGATTTATGTTTTTGGAGTTACAGAAGTGGATATGTTATGTGTAGAATGGATTTGATAACCTAGATTTGGATTTCGAGACCCAAAGAAAAACCCAGAAAACCAAGATTTTGCGCAAATTGGCAGGCTTCAGTCCACCGATGCCTCTGCCGAAAGAGACGGATTTGTAGGCCAAATTTGCTATTCGGCAGGCTTCGGTCCACCGACGCCTCTGCCGACCGAGACGTGTTTTTAGACCAATTTTTCCCTTCGACAGACCGCGGTCTACCGACGACCCTATAACTTGCACAATGAATAGGAGTTTTGGGATGATGACCTAGATGGATGGTGTAGGGCTTTGGCCGTTGTTGTTGTTGGTTTCCGGAAGCAAGACTTGACCATGGAGAGTCAATCTTGGTGTTCTGAGGTTCTTGTGACCACCATTTCCATCTTAGGTTGATCCCATTTGGTTGTGGACATGTAGTAATCTACTTGATTGTTGTGCTTGTTGTGATAATAGATGGAAGCTTGTGAATGTGTGCAATCAGATTATCCGAGTGGATGGGGGCTCGGATAGGTTTTGTTGTAGGCCTTCATTTGATATCCTTGTTAATGCATTACATACTAGGTTGATGTCAATTGATAAGTGTATTGAGAAGTGGAAATCTACAGAGAAACAACTGCGATGCCTCTGGACTGGGTTGACTATATACCCGTGGGGTGAAAGAGCCCACTTAAACTAGGGTAGGATGCTTGCGGGCGCCTATACAAGTTCGCTACTCCTCGAGTATTGTACACTTGTAAATTAGCCGTATTGTATGGTAGCCTTCGTGTTATGAGTTAGTTCCCGGAAGGAGAAGGGATTTTGGCAATTCCTTGGATACGTCCTAAATCAGCCATTGTTGTGGGAAGTTGTCACGACCAGAACCGGAAATTCCTGATTACGTAGATTTTCCAGTTCGAGTGCAACCTTCATCCCGTATCTCTACGGGTGTGGCTATCAAAATTAGATTCGTAAGCGGAAGTTCTAACAGTTCTAGTAAGATAGAAGTAACTAAAATACGCCTAGAATTAAAATCTAATAATTTATAGGTTTTCACAGTCTTAGTCTAAACTAAAACATCA
>JAUPMG010000011.1:1452308-1474232 GCA_031762675.1 Pachysandra terminalis
AAAAAAAAATGAAACAGCAATAGCAACAAAGTCCATGCCAAACTGCCAGGTTTAAATCACCAAGATGATGAAACACACAGCACAATGAAGAGGAAGTGAGCTCTTAAAATTGAGTGAGTGAGAGTGCCACCCCTTGGCTATCCCTATTAGCAAGGTAAATTCTAAAATTGAGACTTGTCAAGGCTGTCAAGTAAGGATGATCAAGTGCTGCTTTGGCCGAGATTCTGTTAAAATTGAGTGAGTGAGAGTGCCACTCCTTGGCTGTCGTATTAGCAAGGTAAATTCTAAAATTGAGACTCGTCGAGGCTGTCAAAGTAAGGGTGATCAAGTGCTGCTTTGGCCGAGATTCTGTTTGCCGGATCATATTGGAGCATTTTCTGCATGATTACCAATAACCAAAAAAAATCGTCATTCACAAATTCCAGCAGAAAGTTACCCATACAAGTCAAACTAGTTCAAAACTGCAAATCGACAAAATTCGACTAAGTTGGTGACGTGATTATGCAGCTTGGAAGTCGAAAAACATAGTTGAAATGGCCAGCTAGTATAGTTGACCCAGTCTATGAATATAGCCGCAAGTCATTCAAAACTTGAAATACTGATTGCATGATTACTACATTGCATAAATCTATCACTGGAACTTGGATTTCTAGGTAAATATTTTGCAAACAAACTCAAAAGAACTAAAATTATACATATATAAGCTTTGACTTTAGAACATGATGGCCATCCAAAGTGTATATCCATAAATTGACTCAATGGAATCCAAGCCAGTTCAAAATGGTGCAAACTTTTTAGATGCAGAAATGCAAACATAAAGTTCAGTTGAAAGTGCAAGTAATTACCGATAACAGGTCAACGCCTTCAGGCTCCAAAGATGGAACAGCTCGTGCCAAGTTTTGAGGCTCCCACTGTGGATATGTGTGCCAGTCTCTCAAGGAACTAACTCCTGCCCATTGCTCATCAGTTGGAGTTCCCAACAGCCTTCAAGGGCCGAGCAACAAAGACAGAAATCATGCAAGAAGTTTAGAAAATGAAACTAGCATAAAAGACTTGAAATAGAGGAACCATGAGTGTGCAACTTTGCCAATAATATGCCAATTCTCTATTAATTCTGTTAACAGAAGGTAGCAGTAACTTATAATAAATGAAAAGAGAAATTAGGGTCCTATGTCACAAGACGTCTTTAAGCACCAACATCTTGACACATGCTTGTTTAAGCACCAAATTCTTGAATGGTATAGATATATCTTGACACTGAAGAGATCAAGTGTTACAAAAATCAGCTTGATCAAATGATTCTAGCCAATTGATCTCATTATGCACTTTTTGATGGTGGAAAATTACTATAGAAGTTCTATAAAGAGTAAGAAAATCAAATGGATAACAATGACCCAATATCATTGATTTTTGTCATTAAGACTCATTAGTGGTGCCCTATATAAGTGATCGGTCCTAATACACCGAAGCCCTGGCACATGGCTAGTTCTTATTGTGTAAGGACACGTTAATAGTTCTAAAGCACTAGATTCTAGACCCTTCTTAAATGAAAATGAAGTACAAAAATGCCATGGGAGAGATTGGTGTCCCTTTGATTGACCAAGTTATATGAGAAAATTTGAGGACATGAAAAATGCCAGATGCTTGAAGGGTAGCATTATGATCATATATAAGAGCTAAAGAGATGTCAAGAGCTGCAACATTTATCAAGGAAATAAACATGTCATGTCATGAAATCATTGTTGGGAGTAGGGAAATGTCACGGGAGAGATTGGTGTCCCTTTGGTTGACAAAGTTATATGAGAAAAATTGTGAATAAGAAAAATGTCAGATGCACGAATGAGAAGCATTATGCTCATATATAAACATATAAGCCATATATAGAGCGCCTAGTCAATTAATTTGGTTACATTAAATCATTAAGGATGCTATAAAAGAGAATTAACCAATATGAGAACAATTGGTAGCTACACCAATGAGTTTCCATGAACAATAGACTTCACCAATTGTTAGCTATATGAGCCTATATCTTTTCGCACTAATAATGGATGATTTTTGATAACTCATATTTCAAACGACTGCCTTGGTGTATGTTATTTATAAACGATGTATATTATTGGTGTTCCAAACTAAACGAGTAAAAGCAAAACTAGACCTATGGACGAATTTCCTAAAATCTATTTTAAAGTTGAATAAAGATCAAGTACATAGGTGAAGTACTTCAGATTAAGCACTATAAAAATTCTAGAAGTGATTACTTCTGGTATTTGGACTAACTATCCACAAGGAGGAATATATTGATTATTGAGAAGTATGTTGCACAGAGAATAAGAGCTAGATGATTTAAGCGGAGAGTGCTTCTAGAGCATTATGTGACCAAAGAATTCCACTTAAGCTAGAAGCGAAATTTTATACGCTTGCTCTGCTCAAACAATGGTGATGTATGGAGTACAATGTTAGGTGATGAACAAGTATAGCAATCATAGAATGAGCATGGCAAAGATGGGAGTGTTGAAAGGGATGTGTAAAAAAGACTATAAGGAAAAGATAAGGAACAAAAGCATCTGAATATCTAGAAGTAGCTCCAATAGGTGACTAAGGTTATGATGGTTTAAAAAAATATTAAGTAAAAAAAAACTCTTAGAGGGCCAGAAAAAAAGGTGAAAGATTATGCAATTTTAAGGACCCAAAAAGTGTAACAAATACAAAACAGGGCATGGATGGAGTTACTTAGAAAAATTTGAAGGTTCAAAAGTTAGTTGATGATATGTATTTTGATAGATTGGAAGTTGAAATAACAAAGAAGGGCTCAACATTATTGCCATCAGTTTTGTGTTGTTGGTATGAGGAAAAGGGAATTGATACAAAACTAGCTTGTAATATAAAAGTAAGCATATGCCAGAATCATCTGCAATATCTTAAAGGACATTTTTCTCAAAAATGCTTTGCTTTTTCTCTTAAATCAAGCAAGAGAATCAACAAACTTGCGAAATACCACATACAGTTTTATTATTGTTTACATGGGAAACACCACATATCACCTTTCCTAGAGACAAACTACATATCATCTCTCCTTGTTTACCTAGCATGCATCTAACATAGTATGGATGTGTTAAGATGGTACACACTATAGTCTTAACCCTTAAGCATCATAGTGTTTAAACTCAAGGATCAGATCAGGATCATTCCTGGCCAATCCCAAGTTGGATCAGTGATACGCATCAGGATGGGACAATCCATGTTTAATTCACCTAAGGAGTCAAAAGAATGAAAAAAAATATATATATAACAAATTACTTGTCACAGTCTGATTTGTTTCGACTCAGCCGAGTTTGATCGGAAGTTGGACTGAGTATATGAATCATGTCTCGGAGGGGATTTGACGATACTTTAAACTATGGCTAGGCATTATTACCGTATAAATTAGCACTGCACAATTATAGCTGGATAAGAACAGCTGTGGATTCCATTTATGACATTTCACTGCCAAAGTATCACTTAATTATGTAGCGGAGTCATAACCATCATATTTCTGGGACCACCCATCAAACAAAGTGCATTGGCCACATCTACAACCGCATTATTTGCAGTAATGACAGCTGAAAATATAAAATACCACAAGAGTTTCTTATTGAAACCAAACTTAAAGAGAAGTAGTTGAGTAGTTGTACCTGAATATATGAAGTAGTTGCTGAAACTCTGAGTCACCAAGAAATAAGGCTTGCTTTCTTACCATTTCAGCTGCACAACAAACAAAACAGTGAATAAAGAAAATAGAAAACTGAAGTAACATTGGTGATCAGGCGGGCTAATTAAACTCCACTAGACACGTGGCGCTTTCTTAAAAGCGCTTGTACACGTTTTTGGGTATAGCTGCATACACTGAATCATTCAATAAAGTTGTAACGGCTGTACAACAGTCTTTCACATGCCAGCTGTCAACAACTGCATACAGTGATTAGACCGTTTGGTAAAAAGGTGATATTTGAACCGGCTCAAAGATATCTGACCGTCCTTATCACCAAAGAGGAAAGCTTCTTGGAGAAGCAACCTTTTTTAATTCCAGCTTGTGAGGGAACGCCATGTGTCCCAAACTCAACAAACACAAGTAATATTCAGAAGGATAAGGACTTATGTTTCTACAGTACACTGCCTTCTAAGCACTCGAGGGAAAGAGGATTTTACTCTTCCTTCGAAGGACTTTATTTTACTCGAATGACATATTTAGGGGCATGCTACCCCTAGTAGATTTCTCAAATAGCTAAGGTTTCAAATAAAGCCTCGAAGTCTTATCTATTTATTCTCTAGAACAGACTTCGGGTGATTTTTATTACATACCTTTACGTTTTAGAGGTGCTCCACTTAAGGAAAGATCCTCGAGGGAATTGTCTGTACCTTCTAACTCAGAAGTCATTCTTGGATAATATCCATAGACTTCGAAGTACCATTTATTATGTTTTGTCTTAAAGGGATCACGAAGCAGATATATTTTCTCCTGTTAAGGCGAACTCAATGCTAACCACCTCCAAATGGTGAACTCGAAGGCCAACCACCTCCAGATGGTGAATTCGAAAGAGGTATGTTTCCTCCTGCCTAAAGCGAATTCGAAGGAGGAATATTCTTTCCTCCTAAGGCGAATTCGAGGCTAACCACCTTGAGATGATCAATTCGTTTAAGGGCTTGCCACCCTCAAAAGACTAAGGATTTTGTCCTCCTTGAAGGACATGGACTTAGGTTTACCCCCTCGAATGCACTCTTTTATGCATCCGAATTACAAACTAGGACTCGAAGTCGCATTTATTCATTCTTATGAATTGACTTCGAGTTATACTTTGGACTTTCATCTCTAGAAGCAAATCCTCAATGGAAAGAGCCTTAGAAGTCGAAGGCACGCCATCTCCAGAAGTATTTCCTGAAGATAGGTTTCCTACGAACTTTGAGAACGTCCTCTCACTTCATTTTGAAGGAATTCACATGTTTACTTTTGATTTCATTCAAGTATAAGGCACTCGGATTGGTTACTGTAGCTATAAACCTTAAGGGATTTCAAGGCAACCTCTTCTTTGCAGGGACTATTGATAATGAAAACGAGTTCCCTGATGAGACACTCAACTTCGAGTTCTCTATATGGGTAATTCGAGAATACATTGATCACCTTGTAAAGTGTACAGTTATTCTTGATTTTCTTCGAAGGAAGATAGCCGTTAAAGGGAGTTTACTTCGAAAAATACGAATTAAAAAAGGTACTTATGACATTGAATTGTCCCCTAAAAATTGATTGAGACGGATTCTCAGAATGGAAAGCACATGGTAAAAATCTCACATACTTATGATATCTGCTTTCTAACTTATCTAAAGGGGATTTTGTCTTTTCTGGAATGGCGGCAAGAATGGTAATGTTGCTTTTGGGATTTGTACGAAAGTGACACGCGTCATCCGATTCGTGTTGCTCAAGTTCCAAAGCAACCTATCTCAAAGTAGGTTTTTATTGTTTGAAATGATTACCTCTCTTTCTCTGGAAGTAACTTAGGCGCGTTGAAGAACATGTGTCCTTCAAGATATGTTCTAAGACCACGTGTTGCTCATGATGCATGTAGCGCATGAGGGTCCCTCTCTGAACACTTAACTGAGTGACATTTGTCCCATTTGGAGTGGATACACTCTACAAATTGCTGAACACATCCTCCATTGAAGAGGATCGGAGGATCTGAAGCTTGGAGAGTATAAGAGTTCTCTGAACTTGAGAAATAGAAACAACAGCGAGTAAAGGCATTGAAAGAGAAAGAGAATAGTCTTCAAACTCTGAGGTTTTACTGCTCTGAGATTGCATTCTAACTGACTTCTCAGTTATTGCAATATTCCCTTCTTTCTTGTCTGTTCTCTTTGTCTTATCTACAGGTCAAAGTTGACAAGGAACGCTCTTAACAGAACGGCTGCACGATGGTTTAGGCTGTCTTGAGATAGACTTCCTTACCTTTTCTCAGGAAGACCGGTTGTAACTAGTTCTCATATGTTAGTTGTCATTATCTTATAATATATTTGGTCTTTTACAAACCCGTCATCACTAACATGTATTGATTATAAAGTAATACAGGAAAGAAAACCAACATTATCAAAAGCTTGAGAGAATTCTTGTCAGCAACCATGAGTATTTATTCACAAAACCAATTGTTTCCTCATTGCTATATAGTATGCAGATGGTATAATAGTGTGTGATGTATTCTGTATGGATCTAAATGCTTCTCATATTAAGTTTCTATGATGTTTTTTTCCCATTATTGAAATGTGAGCCAAAAATGTCTTACATCATCAACTATACTATATAAAGCTTCTATTAATTGGTAAAGTTGCTATAAATTGCATCTGACCCCATGCCTTTTTGTAATGCTCAAGACTGAAACTGCACAGATAACTGAGACAATCTTACAAGATTAGCATTCACTTAATAGACAATTTCACACAGGATTAACATTCATTTGATCCCAAAAAATAAGAGCAAATAAACTTTAGGGTGCCTAAAGCATCTCAATATCTCATCACGATGCACTATGCAGATATAAGTTTGTCGATACACTCCCTTCCAACAAATTGACTACTCTCTACATGAACATATGGTCTGAATAAACTGAAGAAAATTTTTCAAACACAGAAATCAAGCGAAGATAATAGCAAATCTGTAAAATTAAAAAAGGGTCAATTCTGAACAATTTGAAAAACTCCAATACTACACTAGAAAATATCAGAAAGGATTAAGAGAAAAAGAAAAGAGGTTAGATCTAAAAAAGTGTACCAAATATACATCCAACAGACCACATATCTACACCGGTCGAGTAATGCGTTGATCCCAACAACACTTCTGGAGCTCTGTACCAGAGCGTAACAATCTGCAGTGGAGAAGAAGAAAAAGAAAAGGTATCATAAGAAAGAAAAAAATAGTATGATTTGAAAAATAGAGAAATAGGTTTGGGAAGGAGTTGCAAGACTAACCTCATGGGTGTAACTCTTAAGAGGGACGGTGAAGGCCCTCCCCAGTCCAAGATCTGCAATCTTGAGTATACCTTTATCTTTGTCAACCAAAAGATTCTGAGGCTGCAGATCTCTATCATCAGTGTGAAAATTGAAAAAGAAATATGTTGATAATGAAGATGAAGAGTAAAAGTAATTGAGAAGAGGAAGAAGTGAAGAGATGAATGAACCTGTGAAGGACACCGTGGCTGTGACAATGGGCAACGCCTTTGCATAACTGATACAAAAAGCTTTGGATGGTAGGAGGAAGAGGCCTGGGGTTTGGGGGACGGCGATGATAATCGATGAACTTCTTAAGATCAGTGTCGAGATACTCGAAAACCAAGTAGAGAAGGGGTTTGCCGTTCTTATCAACGTGCTCAACGCAGAGCAATCGGACGACGTAGATACTCTGAGAGAGCATCTGAAGGAGAGAGATCTCCCGAATTGCGGTGGGAGGAACGCCTTCCTCGTCCATCTCCAGCTTTGTTTTCTTCAAGGCCACCAGTTGCCTAGTCGTCTTGTCCTTTGCCTTGTATACCTTCCCGTATGTCCCTTCCCCAACCTTCTCCAGCTTCTCGTACTTCTCCATTCCAATGATTCCCTCCACGACTTCACCTTCTCTCTTCTCTCTTTCTTTCACTCTCTCTGTTTATTCTTAATAATTTGGAGGGTTTGTGTTCGTTTGTTCATATATTTGAAATGTAGGAAATGGAGGGAGACTAGGGCTGTCAACGAGCCGAGGCTCGTCTCGGGCTCGGGAGCGAACCGAGCTTGAACTCTAAAATTAGGCTCGCGAGCTGAGCTAGGCCCGAAAAAACAGCTCATTATTTTAACGAGTTTGAGCCGAACCTTGTACATGTGATTATACGTTCATATTATTATATCTTATATTATGTATTAATATTAAACAGCATATTATATTATATTTAATAACAGTTGTCAACTATAATGTTAATACATTTGTATTAATCTAAGTTTTTTTACGATGTCGATTTTTTATAAGCCGAACTTTTTGCCAGCCGAGTTTTTACGAGCCTGAGCCGAGTTGGGCAAAGTTCAGCTCGGCTTAGAGCCTAAAAACTTTTAACGAACTTGAGCTTTGCTAGAGATTTATGAGCCTGAGTTGAGCTGAGCAAAGCTCGGCTCGGCTCGTTTACAGCCCTAATGGGAGACAGCGTTTAGAATGCGGGATCAGGTGTTCGCTCCCCTATTATCACGTGATAATTAAGACACTAGTCATCTTCTGATTTGATTGAAAAAGGAAAACCTTGTTCCCGTGGAACACCTGATTGATCTCGTCGTTCCTAAAGACCAACGGTTGTGTAGACTAGACTAGCACGTTCCTTTTTGAAATTTGAAAATTCAAATGGACAGATTGATAGAGCCTCTCCCTCAGTCAACGGCTTTGTGACGCTGTGAAAGCTAAAGCGGTTTTAGGAACACGTCCTTAATATGTTTGGCTAAAGCGCTATGAGGAATCGCTTTACATGGTTTTGTCTAATTTTACTAATATTGATCGATGCTGTATCTACTTACGAGAGCATTTCATCTAGTCCAGAGGCTGGAGCGCACTTGTATCCCATCCTGTAATGCTTGTACCTCATTATAATGCATAGAATACAAGCATTTCAGTACGGGGTACAAACATTACGGTATGCGCTCCAGCCTCTGGACCAGACGGAATGCTCTCGTATTTTACTGCGTGAACTATTAATGTTCAGTCTTGTTTCTATTTCTCATCGGCCTTCTCTGTTATTCAAACGCAGACCCTGTAAAACATGCATCATCTGTCTAGTAGCTATCGTGTGTTAAAAATCTCAACCCTTCTTCTGCTTTGAACCTGACAAAACAATCACGTTCGTCTCTTCTGGAAAAGAAATATCAACATTTCTCCACATAGCTCAACAATTATTTCATTGTTTCAAAGAATATTCACACAAGTGGATTTAGGTATCAAGAACTGCCCCCACATGCTGAATAACAAACGCATATATCTTTCGCTTTAACCTTTCAATCTTCTCGGTCAGCAGCACCTCCCGCTTTGCCACCACGCAATCCAACCACTCATTCACCCGCTTCAACTGTGATAGGACTGCTGCAGTTGGCCCATTTTCCAGACTCAACACCACTCCCTCTCCTAAAAACTCCCTGAAACCTCCATCAACTGTCTCCTCAACAAACTTCAGAAACCACAGTTGCATCTCTGACTGCAAAGCCCTTCCAAGCTCCACTGTCTCCTTGACTCCACACCCCCTCCACCTGGACCCAGTATTGGGATCACAAGATGATGATGAAGGAATCTTCAGATTACTCTTGCTAGGTGTGCTGCTGACGGATTGCCGCTTGGACAAACCCACCTTGGGAGGTGATGGAGGCCGTATATCTGTAGCATTAAGACTGACTTTTTCAATATTATGTACTATTGGAGGGCCTCGTTCTGCGTTCCTTAAGATGGAGACAGCTTCGAGATCAGTGGTCAAGGCAGCTTCCACCCACAGTGAAAATGATTTTGCTCGCTCAGTTAAGATACCATTGCCAGGTTTCTCAGAATTGCGGTTGGCAGCAAGTGATTCTGCCATCACCCTAGATCTCCTGACATCTTCATAGATTGAAAGGAAGCGATCAATGGTGGGTAAAGTATTTCCAGCCTTGGACAAAGAGCAGAGATCCGAAAACATGCTGATACAAAAGGGATAATATAAGAATTAGGTTCAGGGAAAATGGTGACTGTAATCCTACAGAAAATTGCATAGATCAGACTCTACTGTAACAATCATGTTACAATAGAATGCTCAGTTCTGGGTCCTATAAAAGTAGTGGAGGGGTGGACCATAATAATATGCAAGCACTCGTGTTAACCATAGCTGTTCTCAATTTCCTGTCAAATATGAGTTCATGTGTGCTTTAAAATGTGTGATGCTTGCACCTTGAGGCTTGCATTATATGTAAAGTTGTGTGCCTAAATGGGGGGAAAAGTGCTCTCCAACAGCTGGCTCTTAAAACCCTGTATCTCTGGCAATCCTTTGGTTTATTTTAACTACAAGTTCATTTATTATGTTTAGGTGCACAGTACACCAAACCAACCTCTCTTGAGTGTTTGTTGGCCAAGGAATGATAAGAGAGAATTAAGAAAGCAAATACAGTTTAAGAATTTTGATTAGAGTTTCCATTTGATGATAGCTTCATTAGTAGCTTTTAATTAGTTTATTGAGTGTCTCAAGTTATTTTAGAAAGTTGGATCTTTTATTGTTCTAAAGGATTTGTTCTTTTACCTTGACTTCATCCTCTAGATACCGCTGATTTTATCTACAGTCTCTCTACTGGTTTCATAAATTTATTTCTCCTCTTCTAATCTCTTTTAATTTCCTTTATCATACTTGTGAACACCGAACTTTACACAATGCAAATATGCAAAAGTGGTATCTGTAACCATACCCATCAGAGAAAGAGACAAACAGAGAGGGTATGCTACCTCAAACTCCTTATAATGGACTCAGTAACTGTGGCCTCTTCCATAGCCTCAGCAGCAGTAGTAGAAGCAAGAATTCTCCTTTGTCGAGCTTCCTGCATTTAGTTAACAGAAGAAAAAGAATCTTGCTTGTCAAAGAGGGGCAAGTTTATGAAAGAAATAAATTAACAACAAAAAGTAAAGGGAGCAAAATAATTTTATCAGGTGATTTGGCTGGATTAGGCCAGACAACATTCCCAAATACTGTAACAAAATTCATATAAATGCTGCAGCTACAAGTTAGTATTGAGTTTAATCCAATTCAATGGTCACTCCTAACTACAGTTTTCAATCCTTAGTCTATTTCCGTACCTTCCCAAGCCTTGCAAGGTTGCCAGAGACAGCATCCAGTGGAACACTTCCATCAGTCCATTTACGATCATGAATGCAAATTTTTGGAGTTGTGAGGCTTGACTTTTGAGGCATCTGATAACCTTCAGTCCTACAGGTAGTAGGCTTTTGCTTCCCATTGGCCGAAGAGTCTTCTAGATTAGATCGTTCACCATTCACATCCCTCAGTCGCTTTGGAACAACAAAATGAGATATTTATTGGTGACAATCAAAAACATAACATGAGAGTGCAATCCTAACTCATAGGAGAAAGGAGAATCACAAGAAAAAAGAAGAATATGCGAAGATACATTGCAAGAAAGCACAAAGTTGCTAAAAGGAAAATAATATATATATATATATATCTATATATATATATATAGATATAGATATAGATATATGCAGTCATTGTATATAAATTTTTTGGATACATGCTAAATTCTTTGTAGATCTTTCACATCAAACTGAAGATCAGAGCATTCTGATATGTCTTACGGCTGACAAATAGAGACAGCAAACAACAGCAAAAGAGTATAATTAGACCAAATGTTAAACAAGGTAACAAGGAGATTTGTTAGTGCAAAAATTGATTCAATCACATTACGGAGTCCTTTTTCCACCGTCATATCTTTCCTGGCAATCTAAAGAAGATGTGGACCATACGATTATGAATTTAGGAAAACTCAAGCATATTAAATTGTCTATGAGATCCACTTGGTTAGACTCATGAAATGGTGGACTCGACCGTAATGTTACTGATTTGCCTTTACTTAGTTCCTTAAACTTGATCACAGGAATCTACTGTTCAACAAGCTTACAACAGAAGAAAAATTTGTACACAATCTAACAATTTTTGTACCACGTCCTGTCCTTTTTTCCATATCTGTCATATCTTTATACCAGTGAAAAGAAAGATATTGACCACATGGCAAGGAATTTTGCATAATGATCAGCTGCATTTTTTGATGAGAAAATCAATCCTAGTGGTTAGAGTCACGAAATGGTGGTGTCAATCGCCTGGACTACTATGTCACTGGATCTCCTCGAATTTTTCTTTGCTAATTTCAGATCATTAAAGATAATAACTATAGGAACTTGCAAGATGATAAGAGAAATAGGAATTTCCTGAAAAGATTAATGAAAACGAACTAATATAGACCCCGATGACACGAGAAATCAACCACATCAACTAAATTCACCTCACCATCTAACTTCTTACTCCTTTTGGACTTCAAACCGAATACAGGTGGATTTATACAATGTCTAAAGTCTCAATTTTATAATTTTTTCTTGAGAGTAAAGCTTTTAACCTTTGCATCTTGTTCTTAACTGGATAAGAACCTGAAGATCCAGAACCAGAATGTCATAGGTGTAAGAGTTTGAGAAGAGGTTTCTGATGAATTAATTCTTTTTCACCAAAGCAACTAAAATTATCAGCAAAATCACTAGACTTGACTATAAGAATCATAGTCCACCATGTCTCCTATGTTACATGGAATCGGGCGCAGGTGTTGGGTGTGGGTATGTGTCTAGGTGTCAAACTCATCTCATCCCCATTGCATAGAATAGGGAGACTTGGCTCATGTACTATATAGTTTAAACTTATTTATGCTATGTAGTATTGAAAATAATACAACATATTCACAATATTAACTTCTACTCATTTTAAACTTGATAATTAAGTATCGAATAAACATAAAGGAGGTATTTGTTTAGAATAGAGGAAACATCTGTTAAATATACTAGGAGACCCTTTTTAACCATGTGGCAAATGTTTTGGAATAAATTCAGTTGTAAGGTGGAGTGGCATGGGAATGTGGGTACACGTGGACAAGTGGGATTCCCTTAATAAGCTGCCACATGTGAAATCTTTGTCTCTCCACAATTCAGTCTAGGGCCTTTCACTTGACAAGCTGGCTTCAATTAGTATTGGAACCCCATTAGAACTAGGTACCTGGGCCAGAAGCTCAACATAGGCAACCACCTGAAAACTCAGGTGAGCATCTAGTTCTAGCTCGCCAAGGCTAGTACTGCCTGGGTCCTTAAAAAATGCCTAATAGCATAGGCAGGCACCTTTAACAACACTAATTCAGATATCCCGTATATATCAATCTTCACCATCAAGAGGAGGGGGGGTAAACCAGAAAACATAAAGGCTTTCGGGTTTATAGTTTCATTCTAAACAATAAATATTTAAATTCAACTAAAGTTGTAAGATATTTTAAAGCATTTAAAATCCAAATCATAAACTGTAATGTTCCAATGGAAAATCATAAGATTTCTCTCGAAAAAGTGATATGGACCTAGGATTTAGATTATTTGTTCTAAGATTTGATTCAAATTGTAGATTGTAGAGTTTTAACAACTATGGTCTTGATAGCATGTTGATCCATGATTCCATATTTTACGTATCATGCGCATGCCTATAGGTGTTGGGTACAATAAGATCCATGATGAAAGACTTCTCTAGTTAGAGAAGGGCTAAGGAAGTATAAATGAGTAGCTAAGAAAAATAGGCCTACCAAAGAAAAAGTCGTGTGAGAGATTGGAACTAAAGGTTGTTCTTAACAGCTTCAAAGCAAAGATTTGTTAGCCTATTCTTCAACATGAAGGATTATGAGCATCCTGTGATAAATCCACATATATGCATGAATTTCCATTGCATGTGGTGTATGAAAGCACTAAAAGTCATTTATGGAGTTAAATATTGGAGGTGGCTCAGCAAGCAAGTTTAAAGTTTCAGTTTCACCCCCCTCCAAAACCAAAAGGTTTTGGTAAGTATCAGTCGTTACATATCGAGCAACGGCTGAAACCTTAAAAGATAGAGGGTATTTATAAGTATCAATTGATACCTTTACCAAAAGGTTATCTGCATAACAGGAGCTTTCATAATGCATCTAAGCTCTAACCTAAAGTGAAAGTCATCCCATTCTTAGAAAAAGTGGATATCTAATACGATCACTTTTTGTCATGCTTGTTAGGGTTTTGGGATCTGATAGTAAGAAATCATCCTAAATGTTTATGTACAGATTTTCTTCAAGTAGTCAAGTGACTAGTTATCTAGGTTTGATTCTCCCACTATTTTAAAAGCAAATGGGTAGGGCCCAACTATTATCCCATCCCCAGCAGGTGGTTTGCAAAATTAAGGTTTGTGGGCAACATATTATGCATTTGTCAATCTAGGTTGCCAAAATCTGCACAACAAAAACTTTTTAATGCACCTCAGCTCTCGCCTAAAGCGACAGTAATCCTGTTCTTAGACAAAGAATTGTCTAATATGAGATAGAGTCATGCTTATTTGATTGTAAGAGATCATTTAAATTATCAAGTATAGGTTCTCCAAATGTTAAGGTTCCTACATCCCCTTATGTATGTGTGATTCTCCACTATTTTATCAGTAGATGGGTGCTGCTTGTTACTATTTTATTGTGTTTCTGTTCTTATTATTCTGGATAGTATAGCTACTAGATGTTGCTAAACTTTGAAAACACATTAGAACATGAAACATGTTTCAATATAAAATCACTTGTTAGTATGGGTGTGTATATATGGTTAATTGATTATTGTCAGAAGAGCAGCAGTTGCGACCTCTTCAAGATTTTAATTGTCACGAGTCATTTTGAGAGTGTAGTAGTGTAGTTCAATCTTAGAGACCGATTAGTTTATCATTTAGAAATATAAGTTATTAAGAAAAATTTCACTTTATAAAATGGAAGGATCATGAATCCTCAAAATACGCCTTGAAATCAAATAACAGGCAGCTGTCATATATAGTTTTAGATACAAGATCAAATCCGAATCAAAAGAAGCTGAAATTCGAGACATAGTCATACAGGCTCTCTCACAATTTTCTTTGGCGTAAAGATTTAGATTTATCCATGTGACTTACAATTTTAAAAGAAAAGCATGAGAATTCAGCAACAACAAGAAACATGCAGTAAGCAAACTACCTGCGTTCGTGAAACAGCTTGCAGATCCGACTTGTTTTTCGAGACTCCGTTCTCTTTGTGCTGTGATATGGGCACAACTGCCTCTGGGCCGTCCCAGCTCTTTCTCATTGTCTTTGCAGACCCAACCAAAGCTTCTGAAACTTTGGAAATCCCAGCAACTATGGTTGCCATTTTCTTCTTACTAGCAGAGTCGGCAGCAGTAAAAACTGGAGAAACCTTCAAACCGCCAGAAAGCCTTCGACCAGAACCAGGAGAAAGAGAAGCCTTTCTTCCATTTGGTGAAGGATGCTTCCGTGCATTTGGCGATGGCTGTCTATATCTAGAAGGAACTGTGATCGAAGGCTCCCTTGATGCTTTCCGAGTCTCTTCCCTAGCAGAAATTAAGCTTGGGACAGCGCATCTGGAGGGAACAGGAGACGCCGAGCTTCTTGAACTCCCTTTGGAAGCTGGTGAGGGCTCTCTCTCCACAATGACTGCTTGATTCTTCTTCCCTGTTGATGGTAGGGAGGAGCCTTTCTGCTTTGCAGCCGGAGATGAGAATCGCCTGGGTTTCTCTGCGGGCTTGTTCATACCAGTCCGAAAAGGAAGGTTATCTGTTTTGGCAGCGAGAACCTGCCTCGTATTGTCGTCTCTGTCAACCTTGGATGAGAATTCGAGCTTCTCTTGATGTGGGCCCTCAGTTGGAGATGATTGTTCATGTTTCTTGTTGTTAGAGATGTAACAGGGTTCAAGGGATGGATCAGAATCAGAGAGGGGTTGGATGACGAAGCTGCATTTGGAAGGGGAAATGTGAACAACGAGTGGTTGGGGAGTACCGACGAATGGGTGGCGACCAGCAACAGGACGGATACCGGATACCCGAGGGACGGGAGAATCAAAGTGGAGACGATCCACATAGGCGAACTGACCCAGTTGCAAGCGATTGGTGAGGATCAGGTCGTTGTCTCGGTCTGAGAGGGACACATAGGTTGAGTTAACAGAGTCCGAGAGCTGAACGTAGAAGCCGTGATTGGTCCAGAGATCGGAACCAGAAAGAGCTGGAACAATACCGATGACTTGTAGCAAGACGGACCGGTGCTCTCCAGCGACCTTCGTATCGGAATTCATGGATTGAAGAAGCTTTAAAAGAATGCCTGGGGTGAGAGACGCCATTGTACACTCTCTTCTCCTTTAGAAATTTCTAAGGCCAAAATTATTATTAGAGAGAATAGATGAAGAGAGAAACATCACGAGGGAAGGTTATCAGGCGAGGATTATCTTATGGCCGGTAATACCGCATTAATATTTTCAGTTACGATTTTTCAAATTTCAAATTCCCGCTTTCACGTACTAATATAGTTCTTTTTTTTTTCTTTTAATTGCTAATTAAAAAAAAATTGTCTTTTTTCTCTTTTTGAGTAGGAAACTTTATGGATGCTATGAATCAAGGTTTTAGAGACAGGAACCGGTCGCTGGACCGATCCCGTCCGGTTCCGGTTCCGGTACAGAAAAAAAAATTAAAAAAAAATTCAGACCATCTCCGGACCGGCAGGGACCGGTCATCGGACTGCCGGACCGGTTGTATCGGTCGCCGGATTAGCAGACCGGTGGTATTGGACGTTGGACCAGCAGTACCAGTGGGACCGGTCGTCGGACAGCTGGAATCGGTCATCGGACTACCGGTCCATGACCCAATGATACTTCCTTTGTATCGCGGACTGGTATGGTCCGATCTCAGTCCAAACTGATTGGTACGGACTGTATCGCCTGATCCTTGAAACCATGCTATGAATAGCATATTGATCTTTTCAACTCAATGAAAGTTGTTAATTATAACTAGTTTCTATGATTTTTTTTTTCAAAACAAAACAAGTCAGACCTTAATACTGGTGATGCATAATCTGTAACAATCTCAAATTCGGATTCGGTTTGAATACACAAATACAAAAGCATCAATAGAGATAAAGTCCGAAGAGTTTGTCTCAGGATGGCCAAATTCAAATTCTTTATTCAATAGGGTTTGAATTTACAAATACAAAAACATCAACAAAGATAAAGTCCAAAGAGTTTGTCTCAGGATAGCCTAAATTGTCGCCCGGCCGTTTTATCTAGAGCGTTCTTTTGTGATCTGTAAATAAGAAAAAGAAGTCAAAAGGGAAGGGAGGCTCAAATGTCAAGTGTGTCAATAAGAATACGCACTACAGAATAATGGAACCTCAGTGTTCGAATGATACAAATTCTTTTATTTGTTTCTCTAATAAGTTATCACTTTGAAAGCACCTGAATGAACGATGGCAACCCCTCCGATGGGAATCGGGACAGGAGAAACAAATTAGGGGTTCAGGAGTCACCACCAATCATTTTTACCGTGTGATTGGACATCGGGGCTTTATATTCAAGGGCATGATAAATCAACAACTAATGACTCCACTAGATACCTAATCAGAGATCAATGGTTCGGAGGTTTGATTATGAGAATGGGAAAGGTGTTAGGCACCCCACCTCATCCCATCTAAACTGGTTACTTACCCCTTGATTCCCCTTTCATCGTCTCAAGCATTTGACTCAATTTGTGATTGACAAAGATGACAACTACACTAAGACTTATTGACTCACATTTAGTGGACAAAAACAATCACGCGTGTCCTAATATTACCGGCATTCTTACCTAGACCGGATTCTACACGAGGGGTTGGGGTGTATGCGTCTAAAGGTTAATGGGAACCCAAAACTGGTAAGCCAACCTCCACATATGGATTTCTCCACATGTTTCTTGAGTCGTTTGGTATTGGGGTGGAGTGTTGGGGGCCGACACCGGGGACAAAGGTCGCCCGACCATAGGCCTACTAACTCCATGAGCGTAAGGTTTGCCACTGGGGACAAAGGTCGCTCGTTTGCAAGCTTACTAAGCTCCTCTGAAGATGGGTAGGACAAGGTTTGTGAGTTCAAATGATGCATTTGTGATTCAAGCATACATTTATCGTAATGTAAAAGAAGCAAGATTAAAAATAAGCAAGGGATTTATCATGAACAAGCTACTAGCATGCATGGAATGAAAAAGAGAACTAACTACTATCATGCTTCGAAAAGAAAAAAGCAAATAAGAAAAGTACAAGAAATATGCATGTTTAATCTATACTTATAACATGATTGAACAATGTTCTAGTAAAAATAGAGTGATATAAAAGAACATTATAAAGATGATTAGACATGGACTAACAAGTGGCATTGATATGAAAAAAATGAAACTATCTAGATACAAAGCGGGTAACTACATTATTACATGGAAAGAGAAAACATAAAATATGTAAAAATGAATTAACCAAAAAAGGGTCAAGTATAAAGAGAATCACCCTTCCATTGATTGGAAGGAAGACTCATCTTTTCTTGGTTCCACATGCACACAAAAGTGTAACTACATGAAAAAAGAAGGAAAACTTATGTAGAATGATTTGAAAAACAAATGGAAAAAAAAAAAAATACTAAAGGAAACTATAAGTAAAATGAATGGAGAAAAGACAAAGCTAAAAGAAAAGTTCTATTTCCATTGCTTGGAAAAGAACAAGCCCTTAATCTAACATAGAGTCAAAACATATGAGATGGGGAAAGAAAGTTAGTAAGAGATAAAAAAAGTTAAAGTAAAATGGAGGTTTCACTTTCCCATTGATTGAGAAGTTAATTATCCCTTACTTGGTTTCATATGTGAAAATGTATTACTTACATAACAAAATAAAGAGAGCATAGAATGTCATGACCTAAGAAAATGATCGAGTAAAAAGATAATTTCATCTTCCCATTGGTTGAGAAGGAAACTAAACCTTACTAGTTTTTACCCATAAGTAAAAACTAATCATATTAGAAGAATATATAAAGTTTATAGATAAAACCACATAAAAAATAAAGTTAAAAGAAGAGTTCTACTTTCTCATTGATTAAGAAAAATAGCTACTCTATACTTGATAAAACATTTAAGTAACTAATTATGCCATCATAATAACAAGTCACATGAAATAAGGGTAAAAATTAAAACATAACTTGTTGAGGTAAGAATTACCTCTTTGTTGCTTGAAGTGTATAATTTTGTTGAATGATTTCCCTTGAATCCTTCTTCAAATGGGGGGTTGGCGAGCTTGGGTTCTAGGCTACTAGGAAATTCTAAAGAGAAAGATTGAGAGTTTTTCTAAGGCCGAAGAGAAGGCTTGAAGGTGTGTTTAGATGAGTGAAAAGATAGGGTATTTATAGGTTAAGGGTAAAGGCCTTGGGTTACTTTTTGGATTTTAAAAATGATAGTTTGGCCTTTTAGGTGGGATAAAGTTCCATATTAACTTTGTCTTTTATGGATTTACACTTCAAAAGATGGAAATGTTGAGGGTAAAAGTGTAAATGTTAAGAGATTAGGTGAGGAGAATTGATATGAGATGATGGCATAAGTGGTAATAAATAGTGGGTCAAGGGTCATTAACCAAAGTTTCTCCTATCATGGATGATTGTATTATTTAATGGGTAGTGAGTACATTTAATGAGTAGTGGGTGCATTTAAAGGTCAATGGGTGTATTTATTGGGTAAACAACTTAATTGTTTTTCTTATGGGTTGTGGAGAAAGTTAGGATTGATGCGTTAGTTTATGGGTTAAAGAATAAAGTTTAATGCTAGTGGGTAGATAACTTGATTCTCCATTGTGGGTAGTGGAGAAGGTTGGGATGATGTGATGAAGTGAATTGAATTTGTCTTTTTGTGTTGTTTTTGGGCCAATTGTTTGGACTATGTGGATTGGGCTTGGTTAATGGACTTAGATTGTGGATTGAGGTGTTTGGACTTTATAGATTGGGCATATGTTAATGGACTTGGATTGTGGATTGACGTAAGCAAGACATGGGCCAAAGTGTTTGGACTTTAAAGATAGGGTTACACCAAAATATGGGTTTATATTTAGTTAAAAAGCCAATTAATCGAAAATCCATTTTTACATTTTTGACCGAATAGTCCCTCATCATGGTAGAATCTAAACTTTTGATCCTATGTGTATCTTAACGTTTTCTAAAGGTTGATTGTCACTCATTTGAAGAGGATTCAAGTAATTTGGCCAAAATTGGGTGTCTACACACTTCTTTTGTCTTTCAAGTATATATGTCTATTACTTGAAGGTCATAAGTTATTCTCTTTCTTCTTGAATTGTCAATTGAAATTGTTGTTGTCATCTCTTTGATTCATGGATAGGCTCTGCTATTTATAGAGAAATTATCCAATAGCATCCTCCTTAACTAGGACATGTGTCAATCAGATTAATGTCTAGAGAGGAGCTTAGAAATATCTCCATGTAGCAATGCATATGTCACACCCGGATCTCGTGACACGAATCCCTACGGTGCGATCTTCAGGTTCCCAATCTTGGAACGATGATCACCATATCAAATGCAAACAATAAAAGCAAATACGGATTTACTTTCATTAACATCAGAATTGCGGAAACAAAACTTAACTTTATATAATCGTGACTTCAGAAGAGTCACGTGACCAACATAAAAACCAGAAATTTGAAAGAGCATAATCTCTATACATGATACATCCACATATTACTAAGAAATATCTACATAACATTGGATGGAAATAAAGTAAACTGCATCTTCTCGTCTACGTTCCGAATAAATTATGAATGTGCTACTTGAGGAAGGTGGATGTGTGAGAAGCATCAACTTAGTCATATTGCTACACAATCCATTTGCTTGACATTTATTGAGCATTTCATAATAGTTTCATTGTATGATACATCATCATAGCACATGCATTAGATCCATAAAATTCATTATGATTATATCTTTTGATTTAACTATATTGTGGATTATCGTTGCATTGGTTTTTAACTAACAATGTTTATGAGGATTGGTGACAGATTAGCTTCTTACTAGGCATTCTAAGCTCACACAACTTTTAATGTTG
Source organism: Pachysandra terminalis (assembly GCA_031762675.1). Classification (NCBI taxonomy): domain Eukaryota; kingdom Viridiplantae; phylum Streptophyta; class Magnoliopsida; order Buxales; family Buxaceae; genus Pachysandra; species Pachysandra terminalis. The sequence continues at coordinate 1,473,022 of JAUPMG010000011.1, forward strand.
CAGGATGAGTTAGATGATGTGGATAGAGGTAGACGAGAAGATGCAGTTTACTTTATTTCCATCCAATGTTATGTAGATATTTCTTAGTAATATGTGGATGTATCGTGTATAGAGATTATGCTCTTTCAAATTTCTGGCTTTTATGTTGGTCCTGTGACTCTTCTAAAGTCACGATTGTATAAAGTTAAGTTTTGTTTCCGCAACTGATGTTAATGAAAGTAAATCCTTATTTGCTTTTATTGTTTGCATTTGATATGATGATCCACGTTCCAAGATTGGGAACCCGAAGATCGCACCACAAGATCCGTGCCGTCCTCATAAGGATTCGTGTCACGGGATCCGAGGTGTGACAACATATCCAAATGTATGCATCCTCAACGTGGTTAAGTTATTTCCAGAAAGAAATTTTGATGTGCCATTCAATCAAGTGAACTTGTTCTGTGATAGGTTGCTTTAAAATCTAAAAGATCAAGAACTGAACAACATGTGTTTCATACATAAAGTTTCATAAAGCAACGTTCCATTTTTATCACCATCATACCTGATAAGACAAAAATCCCCTCAGATAAGATATACAACAGACAGGAGTAGCTGAGGTTTTAACACATGAAGAATTGGGAATTCATTGTAATCTTTTTTACGGAGACGAGTCATTCAGATTCTATAGTTGTTTCTTCTAACTTTTCTGAAGGATTTCCTTTTGGTAGTTTAATCCGTATTTCTTTGAAAGAGACGTAAATAATTTTATACTTCTTACAAGGTGATCAATATATTGAACGAATTTGCTTATTTAAGACTTTACTGTGTAAATTTCTCAGCAAGCAATTCGATTTTCATGATCAATAATCCTTGTAAGGCATTGTTATCACGGGATCTTTCAAGGTTATAGGTTAAATCACCAATTTGAATGCCTTTAGCCTGAACTTTAGTGAGAGAAGTGTGTCCTTCGAAGTACTCTTAAGTATACACGATAGTCCCACAAGTCTATAACTGTCATTCGGAGATGATATATAAAGAAAGATAATAATATGGTTTCGAAATACTCCTTTGTGAGGTACTTCGAAGTCAGTAAAGTCATCATCCGAAGGTGTTTCCTATGGACGAGTAAAAGTGTACTTTGTGAGTTCTTTTAATAAGAACGGCTTTGAAGTCGATTGAATGCAAGTGTCTATTATGAATGAAACCCTTCTTTATGCATTCGAATGAGACAT